>VWZG01008217.1:814662-847658 GCA_013396735.1 Grallaria varia
AAACAACAACTAAAGAGCAGCAAAATCCCTAATTTTACCTCTTCATTAAATTAGTCATTTTGGTATATGTTTCTTGGGTGCCTTCTCATTTAGAGGTTAGTGGCCGAAATGGAGAACTGTTGGAAACAATAGTTTCTGTTCATTCTCTAATTACAGAATATCCATCTTCGTCTCTCTCAGTTGTATCTTACCTAGAGGTTTGATTCCAAAACTGTTGTAACCATTATCAGAACATGAAAGTGCATAATTTTGATAGGTCCGTATCAATTATTTTAATTGCAACCCCTTCTTGTTTTCAGGTTACTGTGCAATTAAGAACTAGCATTAGTTTCAACCTCCCCTAAAAATAAAAACAAAAACCTGGAAAGGAAAATTTTCATTGCATTTTTCTGAAACACAAAATGTTTAGAATTCTCTTATAGAAACAATCATTAAGGTATTTTATCTCGACCATGTAAAAGGTGATCTTATTAAGTAGTTTTACTTTTTCTTGAATGTGTGATTGTCTCATAAAATAGTCTGTTGACTACCAAGATTAAAGACTAGCAAAATAACCATTCAGCTTCTAATAGAAACAGGTTGATCTAGTAAGTATGAGGACTGAAAACTGATATTAGAGAAAGCGTTCTGGATCTGTAGTTTGTAGCTCTGGGGTTGTAATGCTAATGTCCATCTTTTATTCCCCTTAATAGTTACTGTTTGGGCAGATAGTCATGGAAATGTTTAATATATCAACCAGTGTTAATCCTCATTTCTAAGGCCAGCTTTGAGTGAGAAAAGGATGTGAATCCCTGTATTCTAGTGGCCTTAGCCTGTACTCCACAGGAATCATTTGCATTTCTCAGGACATGGCACATAGATATGGGCATTTTCCAGAGTCTCTTGTCTTCCCTTCCTATTTGATTCATGTTTTGGAGATTACCTTTGCCACTCATCTCAAAGCTTCGTAACAATTTGGAGAATGAATTACAACCAAATCAACAACATAAACACAAATCCAGCCAAGGATTTGTATAGTGCTATGCTTTTGGGTGAGACTGTAAGTTGCTGCAAATCATCCCTTTTTGACTCTCCAGCATTGCTGTCTTCTCCCAAGACAGGGATTGACATCCATGCTTGTTTCCCTTGATGAGGAATGTACCTCACTCTGTACTGTATCTTTTTTTAACTTGGGAACCTGAAGATGAAAGTAAAGACCATGACCTTCCTATCACCCTCCCGTTTTTCCACGTCACTGTGTCATGACATGAAGAATAAAGTGCAGAGCAGATTAGGCCTGGCAGTTTGCAGCTGGCTGCCCGGGCTGCTGCCAGCACCACGCAGTGAATGCACTTGCACGTGCTCACAGCTGAGGTGCTCAGCCTGCTCCTGGGAGCCTGGCTGGCAGCTCCACCTTACACCCACCTATAAATGGCTCCAGAGGCAATTTCTAAGTCACTTCTGTTTTCATTTGGGACATATTTACTATTCAAAAATATTTTCATTTAATGTTTTTCCTTGTTCACTTTGCATGGTGTAAAGGTGAATTAAGACCATTCAGCTCTAGCCAGCCTGTAAAGCCTGTAGTTTTCTGTTTGAGGCACTGCTTGTCATGAGAAAAATCCAGATTGTTGGTTAGTACTGAGGCTCGCACTTTCAGAGGGAACAATTACCCCTGTTAAAAGAACTCTGTTTAATGTACATGTATAATGAGAGGACAGTAGGGAGGATCATTTCACTACTTAATGGACTACAATTAAACCAAAATCTTGTCCTCACTTTCACCAGCAGGTCAGGATTTTCCTCCTCTGAGTGAACAAAATGTGAAAGGTATAGCTCTGCAGCTGCTTTGTTTTTGTGGAAAGTTTCCTGACAGTGAAGTGCTGTGCAAGAAGCAGCTGCAGAATCAGGCCCTTTGTACACATGCGCTTGTAGTAATCTTAAAAGAAATAGAATGGGACCAGCAAAATGGCACTTCGGCTCAAAGCAAAATCCAACGTCTCCCATCTGCTCCCTGATCTTGCAGCTGCAGTGAATTATGATGTGCTGTCACATTTATAGGGTGATTTCATCAACTGATTTATATAATTAATTTAGATTTAACATTGTACAAAGGGTATGTGATAAAGTGGTGTAACTCTTTCCTCAGCCACCACACCAGCCAAGATTTATTTTAAGTATCCTTTGCCTCCCTGTGTTCTCCCTTGTTCTTTTCAAGCAGCAGCCAAGAGAGAGCTCAAAACAGCTGATCAGACCTAAAGCTGCTTAACTCAGGATGCTGCCATGGAGCAGAACTGGCAACCTCAATCTTGTGTTATGATGTTGGAGTTAAAACATCCATATATTTTCTTCACCAAAACAATTTCTATCACACTCGTTTATCTCTACTGCCCTTGAATGCACAAGGTTTCATGTAGAAGAATGAATGCACCTGGGGCCAGATTGTTACTTGGGGTGTTAACAATTTTAAGAATATGCTTCTTGGATATAATCTGGAAATAGCATAGAACATTCTCTTTTACTTTGTGTGAACAGTGGAATCTGTAGGTGCTAATAGGTGAAATCAGTAGCATTACAAATCCATACCTGTGATTTGGTGTCATGTTCGTTGCAAAACTAAGGGACTCTTTCCTGGTGATGGTTTCAATAATCACAGCACATAATTCAGAAATAGGAAATTAGGGCACAGGTTTTGGCAGCAGTTTTATGCAGACACTGGAAGTCATGATCTCTGCGCTGAAAAGCTTCATATCAAATAGATAAGACAAGTTAATAGAACAGAAGTATTCCAAATTTAGTATATTCTGATATACACATGTGTGTGCGGACATAAGAAAGAGAGCGAGAGGTATTTAATTATGCTTCTTAGCTGGGGGAACATAACCAGGAGAAACCAAAGAAAGCTGTGGTTTCAAAATTTTTTGTCTTAATATTTCTCCAGTGGTCACTTAAAATGGGGGCAAAGGCTATGCTGAGTAAATCCCAGTAAAATACCAGGCACAGTTTAACTCTGTCAATGTAAAATATCTACATGTGTAACACTGATTTTATAGTATTGATCATGCTGCAGTTATGAGCCATAAGAGGTCAATGATTCTCATATATAAGGAAATAAAAAGGATTATTTTTGGTAGAAGAGAGAAAGAAACAAGTCAAAAAAGTCTAGATATTTATTGTAATGTGTACATAGAGGTGGTCTGAGCATCTTTTGTGTACCTCTGCATAATGGCTTAGGCTTTATGAAGCCAGAGGTGATAGAAATGTTTTCTGTGGTTCATTTTCTTGTCTTGCTGTGTTTTTCATAGTCCTGAAAAACATTCAACCTTTTAAACTGTATTTTGGTGTTTTATTTTCCTATAAATGTTTTCTTAAGGCACAGCTTATTTCTATGGAATGAAACCATAGAAATAAAAGATTTTTCACTAGTAGCAAAACTGTAAAATAAAAGCTCTGCTAAAATGTGCTTCATCTTAAAAGCTTCAATGTGTGTTGGCTTTTCTAATTTTACAATATTGGATAAAATCAGTACAAAGGGAAAAGCTTTATTACAGAAACTAGACTTTTTTCCACAGTGCTAGAAATCAGGGTTGTGACTGGAACTCTAGGCAACATTCAACAAATAAAATTGAAAAAAACCCCAATTGTTTGTGTTAGATAATCATAAAAGGAATCATCACATGGTAGTTTGAAAAAAAAGAGTTAAAACAGTGTAGGAATTGTATCTTAATTTCAGAGGTGGTCTGGGTAATTCGCAGACGAGAATGTCACTGAGATAATGACTCACATAGACTTTTTGGAAGTTTATTAATCAAAAGGTAGAGATGAGGGGAGAAAACAGCACAGAATGTTCAGTAGTACAGAATCATGATTTAAGAATAAATACACAGAAGATCTATTGTCGTAATAATACCCATTTTAAAATAATTTTTTCTTATATCTACAGCTAAATATGTGTATTTGCGCCACAATTAAATTAGATTTACTTTCTTCATCAGTATAGTTTATCTGAGTTACTAAATTCTTCTTCTCCCTCCCCACTCAAGAGTTTGTAATTCTCATGTTGTAACAGAGCTTTGTCTAAAATCAGAGTTGGTTCCCTGTCACTCCTGTACAGATTAACTGCTGTTCCTACTGAGCAATTCACCTTTTGATTATCCAATCAATGCAAGCAGCTCGGTGTGGATGCTGATGCCTTCCTCTGCCTCTCACTCTTTATTTTCTGTGATTTCTACAGTAGATATTGCTTGTCGTGGACCCATGTCCTGGTTCTTCTTGCTAAGGGGATTATTTAGGCTGCCCTAGCTGCGTACATGTGAAGGCAAGGATTTCCTCCTTGCAAAAAAATCATCTCTGGTGTTTTCAAATCTGAAGCAGCATGCGTGTGAGTTGATAGTTATGGGGAAATAGAGTAGAAAATACTATGTTTAGCCAGAAATTTTATCTATTTGTGTTGAATGGAGTGTTGATTTTCATGATCGTATTGGCAGATTTCTTCAGGGCTGTGTTCAGAGAGTTTTTTTAGTATTACTTTTTTCTCTTCTCTGCTAATGTTCAACTTGAAAACTAGCACCACCCACTTCACTTCCAGACCAAACTGTGGTTTGCCTAGGAAGTGAAAATGAAATGCTTCTGAATGAGAAGTCTGATCTCCGTATGGATTCTCTCAACATGACTAAGAAGCTAACAAAAAATCATCCCCTCTTGTCAAATGTGGAATGTTTGACTTTCATATTCACTTTTTAACATGTCTGAACCTGGGAGATCAAGCAGTTCACAGACATCAAGCTAATTCACCACAAGTCTAACAAATCAGCATTTAAAAATAGCCTCAAGGCTATCCTTTAGTTAGTAAGAAACATTAAATTGTTATTACTTTATTGTTAATAAGCTTTTACTAGTGGCTGTGGCAGTCATCTGAGATTAGATGTCTTCACCAAACTGGATGTGATTTGGTTAATGAAGTAACTGTGGGAAATATATTATTGGTCCCAGACAGCACAGAGAGAAGGTGCTAAGAAAAAATGGCTTTATTTATTTTTGCTTACACTCTACAAAAATGATGTTGGGACATGTTTTGAACAAAGCAAAATGTTCTCTGTTTACGATTCCAATTTTTTTTACACTAAATCACTGAAGAAGCTTATAGAGAAAAAACTCCTTCAAAGATTTCTCTATAGGGTTGGTTACTTGCTGTTTGAAGGGAAAGGAATAATAAATGGCTTCCACTTCAAACCAGAACATTAGTGTAGCTATTCCAACATAAGACTAGATGTATACATAGCTAAGAAAAATATCTAGAATCATTGCAGTGAATATTGCTGAGACTCAGAAAATATTTGAAACCACTGTTCGTTCATGAGGGTATCTCCTCAGGTAGCAGATCAGGACCTTGGTCACAGTAATATCTTCTAAGATGAAGTAAATGATGTGATGTGTGCATACTCTGCAACTTCTCATCAGACTCCTCACAAGTACTTGTTTAAGACTCTTGTGGGGCACTATTTGAACCTCTACTTTACCTTTTCTAGCAGTTCTTATATTTTTACAGTTACCTTTTGTAATCATCCTCACCACCCAGGTTAGACTCCTTTTTCTGTTGCTAGAATTTGCCTGACTCGTGTGCTCTTTTATGACCACCTTCCAACTCCTTCTGCACTTCATGCCCTGTATCCTTTCTCTTCAGTGTTTGCCTCTGCACTGTGTGATCACTCCATTTTCTTTCTGCCCCCCAAAATCTCACCTCCTGTGTCAGGCTGTTTAATCTCATAGCTGGTTATGTATCAGTGATGGAGGAGCCATCAGCTCTCCTGAGGAAAGCACAGCTTTAATGCTCTGTAGCCACCTGAAACAGTAATACCTTCTGTGCACTTGCCCAGGCTGTGAGCAAGCTGCACTTAAGCTAAAGGACCCCAAGCATCACATCAATAATAAAAAGAATGCAGTGATTATTTTGGTCATTTGAAGCAGCTGAACAGGAGATCATGAGCAAAAATACCCTCTAACCAAAATCAAGAGGCAGTGCTGTGAAAACTGTGTTGGCAACTCTTAAGTTTTGCAGTTTTGTAAATCCTTCTACCTGTTTATCAGGAAAGGCAAAAATACCACTTTGTTTCCAGAGATTTATGTGGTGCCTTGTCTCTCTTTACTTTTCCTGGCCTTCCTTTGACTCTCATGTTTGAACCTTTGGAAGAGTACACAACTAAATTCATCCAAAATTGCTGATATTTGCCTGGTTTCACATTAAATGATACAAAACTCCTGGGTTCAGCATAATTTCCACCTGAAATCATAAATCTGCTCACAGTCACTCAACGTAGGATTACAGAGAAAGATTTTAAAGAGCCCAGATGGAGGTTTCATATTAAAACCTGTCAGCAGGTTTAGATTTCTTTCAAACAATTTGTACAGTTCTTTTTTAAAGCATGCATGAAACTGAGAAACTGGCCAAAAGGCAAATCACAACCACATCATGCTATCACCAGAAAGACCTGGATTTTGCTTATTAATCATGGAAAAAAATGCTACTGATGTTCACCACTGGGTTGGTGGTTGGGTTTTTTTTAGACAGAACAAGTCATTTCGTGGTGCTCAAGGTTAGGATTTTGGCAGTCTATCTAGTCTATCACCACAAAAAAGCTGCTAGATTAAAAGCTTTGAGGAAGTTAACCAAACACAGCACTAATTTTATATTGTAAAAAGGTGCCTGGTGTATCAGAAGGTAATAAATGCACCATAAGATATCAAGCCCAGAGCAGTTGTCTAGTAACTGAAAGAAGACAGGAGGTTAATGTTGTGTATCAGAGAACTGCCTGCCCAGAGAATTATCAGAAGTCAAAAAGGCTGGAGTTCCTCTATCCAAATGTTCATGTCTTTTTGATCAGTATTGAGAGGAACATTAAAGAAAACATAATTCTAAAGATTTCTCTTTGCTAAGAGCCATGCTGCCATTTTTTAAAATTAACTTTTTAAGAAAATGACAGGGCTCTGAAGGCCAAAATAGCTGCTATCTCTTAAGAATGGGGAAATTATTAAACCCATGAATAGAATTTGAGAAATTGACATGAAACTACAGCATTCTTGCAAACGTTTTGTCCATGCTCAAGATATATGACAGGACTCTGGGCACCTATGTGTAATATATCTTAAATGACTTCCTAGAAAGGTCTTGCTAAAAATACTGCTGTCTGTCTCCATAATTGAATGGTTCTAATTTGTGCCTTTTAAAATGCTTATGCCCAGAAATTGTACTAAGGCTACTGTACTTCTAGAAGTTCCTTAAATGTGAAAAAAATTCAACTCTTTTACTGTGATATTGATTATAATATGATATATTAATTCACAATGGCCTTCTGAATTTTTATTTCTTTAATGAATAAAGGGACTTTCCTTTAAGATATTGAATTTATTTTATATTCTTCATGAAACACAAGGAAATGCATTTCTCTTAATGGAGAGTTAACAAGCCTTAAGACTTTTATAGTTTCTTTGAAAAACCATGTACTATCTCCCAGTCCTGTACACTGGGTGTTTAAGGAAAATATTGGAAGAAGCCACAATGACTTTAAAGGAGAAGGAAAAATCAATAGGCAGCTACTTAGAGTATTGCAGTATGCAGATAAGCAGCTTTGCTAAGTTTGAACTTTGCACAACAACATCAATACAACTTGTAGAACAACGAACTTCAATACAAATGCTGTGGAGGGAGAGAGGGAAAATGCCTCTTATAAACAAAGCTGTAAAAGGTGTTAATGCATGTTGACAAGAGCCTGCCTGAGTAATTTACTGTGTTCAAATACTCTGCAAACCGATTCGTAGCAGTAGCTGCTTTAGAGAAAAACGCATGGAACTGATGGGGCTTATTTGTGTGAAACGCAACCTTCTACTGCTACAAAACTGTCGTGTTCAGAAAGGCTTCATTTCCACAGAGGGCACCAAGAGAATAATAGGTTATGTAAAAAAATAATTGTGTAGAATTTATATGTCTGTATACAAAGAAGTATTTTAGATGTGTAAATATTTCACTGTAAAAGATTTTAAATATTTTGTACATCATAGCTTCTTAAGTGTATGCTACAAAGATTACATTGGCATGTGTCCTGGATAGCTGCATTACACTTATGAGTGGTGAAGGCACGAATAACTTATTGGTTATACTAAAGAAAGGATCTGGGGAGTTTTAAATTCCCACTCTTTATGCCTCAAGAAAATAATTCATTGCGTACCTGGCTATTTATTCAGCTTTCTAAAATGGAGTAGTGAGAATGATCTAGCAATCAGACTTTCCAAGCGCTGAGTGGGGCCGAAATAGTAATTCCAGATTACTGGAATGATGTGATTACTGACAAATGCTTCTGTCAAAGTTCTAGTTTTGCTGGGAAGCCTGGCTTCTAGGAATTTCTTGGGCAATCCTTTGGAGCACTTCAAGGGATCATCTGTCCTCACGCCTGCATCTGGAAGGTATAATTAACGGCCTGCCAAACTTCTGGTTTCTTATTTTTGGAGAGAATCTGATAGTTATATTATTGAGTTTTTCTTGTATTTTAGTATGTACACTGAGGACAAATATAATGCTGAAGACTGTCTGGTTTGGATCAGTCAAACCAGTTGTTAAAATAACCCCTGGTCCCTCAACTAGTTAGAAATTACCATCAGAAAACTCTTAGGGTCCTCATAGCTGCTGCCCTCCTCTCTGTAACTTGGACTTGCAAGTATGTTGTTAGGTAGGAAATTGTTCTTTCCGTGCCCTTGCTCTCTTACTCCTTGAGCCTACTGTAAAAATCCCACTGAGAAATCAACCACTGCTTATAGTACCAAGAATTAACTTCCATTGTAGGAAGTCCTGGACATTTTGGTGATGACAACACATCAGTTTAAAATTAATAACTGGAAAAACTAAGGAAAAAGATGATAATTAGAGTGAAAAAAACAAACAGTATGAGCATGGGAAGCAGTATCTCAGGAGTATGCATCTTGGTTTGATTCCTAGAGTAGTACAGCTCCTAACAGAACCTTCTGACTGTTAACCTGTGTCAGATGAATTGTAAGCAGAAAAAGTAAATATGTTCATCTTTATGAAAACGTAACAGATGAATATTTTTGGCATCTATTTTAAAACAACGAATATTGCAGTAGTGGGGGGCGAAGTGGAATTGAATCTTGTTTTAATTCGAAACATAATGAAAAGTGACTCTTCGCTACAACACAAGCAGTTTCAGCTATTGCCACTTAAAAGTTCAGAGCAGTCTTAATATCTCATTTTTAGATATTTGTAACTTTCTAAAGATTGTATGATTTCATGCATTGATCTTGACCCAGGCAAAAAAAAAAAAAACCAACCAAAAAACTCTTTTAGCAGGCAGTCTTCAGTATACAAGGGAGAGCAAAAGCCGATGGTGTTGTAAGACACCTGAGATCAGAGCCAGGGATACACCTTGGGCCCCTTTCTCAACCCTTGCAGGCCATTTGCTGCCCCGTGACATCAAGACAGAAATACTCCAGTCTTTCTGTCTTGATGTCTCCCAAATGTCGCCCAAGAGTTGAGCTTTGTGCTATGCAAGCCCCAGCTCAAAACGCTGGGGGTTTTCGTTTGGTTTTGTTTATTTGTTGGGTGGTTTGCTGTTTTTGTTTAGGTTTGGGTTTTAAATTTATTGTTCAGAACAATTCACTGTAAGACCTTAAAACTAAGATGATGATAATATAAAATGGTAGCTGCAATTTCAGGTATGTCTTTCTAATACTGAGACACTTCTGAATCAAACATTAATCCTGCGTGACAGGTAGAACCAAACTATTGTTGTTGCCCTTCTGTCTTTGCTGAATACTTAAAATCTATCCAAACTTGAATACATTGAAGCCTTTACTGTTTTATTTGTTTTATTGCGAATGTATGCAACATTATGGGCTTGGCAAGATAGTTTTTGTAACTTGCTTGGAGCACTTTATATTGCTTTTTTTTGGGAATCTGAACAATGGAATTCTAGAGAATTTTTTAATATTTTGAGTATTTCTGCTTCTAGTAAGGCTGTATGAATATTTTTGTTCCTCGTGTCCCTGTTAGCATGGAGTACATCCAACTTCTCTTGCCTTTGGTGACAATAACCTAGAAATCCATTCTGCCTTATACTTACCTCATTGGTCTTTGTTAATGGCACAAGTTAAAGCTAAGTGTGAACCTCTTCCTAAAACAGAAGCATTTGGCTCCAAGGAAAACTCCTTAGCAAGCGTGAAGGAAACGCAAGTCTGTTTGCCCAGCCGCAGCAATGCTGTAGGACATCTACTTGGAGATCCAGTCCCACGCACTTAGTTGGTCCTCAGTGTCAGTGGACCAGATATTGCTACTGAGCACTTTGTTTCCTGCACTTGTCTGTCCTGCAGTGGGAAATGTGACTTATCAACATTCTCCACTATCAGTCTAATGGGTTTTTTTTGTCAGTCACATCTTTGCCCTTTGTGACTGCAGTGTTTTGTTTCTTTTCTGTCCTTCTGAGACTGATGTTATGTGATGTTGATTTGAAGTTCTGGCAGAGTGGCTGGTCTTCCATTTATCTCCAAGAGGACGCTGGAACTAAATCATTGCTCTGTTGCTGAAGTAAAGCAATTGTGCAGGAGCTGCTCAGCAGTGAGGACTGTAAGCTTGTTCCTAAAACAGTCTGGCTTACTGAAAAATAACTACTGCATGAATAAACCTCTGTTTCTCATGTAATATGCTACAGTATTCATCCAAATAAGTGAAAAGGCTGTTACTTATTTTATGTACTTATTATGAACCACTTAGAAAATAGTGTGTATTTCTAAGGGAGTCAGGGATCACTTTTGGTCATAATTTTTCCTTAATCCAAAATCTCCTCTGGACACATTTGGAAAAACTCTAGTCGTATCTACTCATGGATATCAAATTACAATTTATGAAGTTTTGGATGCTAAATACACTGTTTCTGTAGTAGGTCATAATTCAACACCCTTAGTACATCAGTACAGCAGTGTGCTGCTGATGCTCAGCCCCAAGAGAGGGGGTGGGCAAAATATGTGAATCGGATTTCCAGGGCTGACTTCAGTGAAGAAAAATGTAAATAATCTACCAGTTTTCAAATCTTTGGCAACAAGTATTGTTTCCCTCTTAGCTTCTCTTTTCCTATGTGGGAATTAGGGCTTTATCTGCATGTTGCTGCATGCCATTGCTTCATGTTTCCATTTCTAAAGATTTTTTTCTTCCAGATTTTTCATTTATAATGCTTGTATGTGCAGCAGGATTTAATCCTAAGAGTAAGCAAAGTGTTTGATTTTCATAGTTTCAAGGTAAGAATGCTGTTATTTTGGGGCACCTACCTCCCTTTAGACTAGGAAATGAAATTTCCAAAGTTTACATGGTCAAGCTCCTCTTTGCAAACCTACTCTCAGGTACATCTCTCTCAAATGCAGTTGTATTTTGAAAAATTTCTTCTTCCTGTATAGAAGAATAAACAACAAACAGTCAATGACGTATTTTGCCTCTTGGGCTTCAGTGTTTGAAGATATTTGGAACCATGACTCTGGTAATATAACAGGAATTATTCATGGGTTATGGATGATGTTAAGCTCTTCCATATTAACAAGAAATCAAATTACTTATGAAGCCTTTAATAAAGGTATAAGCATAAGTTTAATGCCATGAACTTCATGAGGAGAAGTCATTCACATTTCACATACATTGAAACTGGGGGTTCCAGAGTCAGAACATTAAAAATACTGCTTTTAGTAACAGAATATCTCCTCAGCTGTTTGGAAAATGGAAATGTAAATATGTTAAGCATATTTAAAAGATGTGGTGCACAAAGTGTTGTAATGAAGTGCAAACCTATTACACTGACTCGGTTCACCAATATTGGTTTTTGTATGTATCAGCAAGCTGAGTCAGATTTTGGAGACATTTAACTAATCTTACTTTTTTGAGGGTTAGTTTCAGTGAAAAAGTTAGAATATACTATCTGTTTATTATTTTTAAATGTCAACAGGATATTTAATTTTTTTTAGGACTTAGGGCAAGCAATTTTAATTTTATCATCCATATTGCTCTGAGTAGTGTTTTCTATACTGTGTTTGCTCAGCAAATTCTACCTGTGATAAATGTAAGGAGTGTGGAATGGAAAAATGCTCAGAATTTTAAACTTGTTTTGCAATCATTTCCCACCTAATCATCATGATGTACTTTTGAGAACTGTCTCTGAAATGGATCTCCCTATACAGGCAGTCGCTTGCATGCACTGCTAACTCATATGTTACTTGATTTTTGTGATTTTCCCAGGATAAGAAATTGGAGTAGGGATGTTGCTGCTTGAATTTTACTCAAACTAATCAATGAGAACAGAAAATGAAGGCATTATTAACATTCACATGGCATTTTCACTTCCCACAGACATGTTTTTTATTATTATGACTGTGTCAGCAGTCAGACTAGACATAGACTCATTGCCAATTAATATAAAAATTCCTTTCTTTGATTTACTAGGAGAGACTGAGGGGACAGAATTGTTTTATTTTAGCTCATGCATTTCCTTTCCCCAGGCTTCACCTGACTGAGGTATTTGCTCTCTGTGGGTCAGTGTACTTTAAAGTTATTAATTACTTCGCTTCAATCTATAGTACTTAATTAAAGCTTAAAACAAAAATAAATTGGTTATGTTTGGTGAAAATGTTGTCAGTCAGATGGGATTTTAGCAACATAATAGAGCCGATAGGTTTGTTTTGTTTATAGCATTACTGAATGACCTTGAAGTGTTCGTCTGGCCAATGTGGACTCTTTAAGATAAGAACGTAATTTCTTTTCTTCTCTTTACCTGGGTTAGAATTAACAGTTTGCATTATCAAAAGGATATTAGTACATGACAAGCCTACAGATATTTCTCCTGTTATTCTGCTTGCTGTCACTCAGAGCCAGCATGAAGGCACTGTCAGTAGAACTCGTGCATTTGACTGCAACTCTGGCTGTACAGAGAGGAAAGTAGCTTTAATATTTACCCTCCAAGATTTGCTATTGCATTTCTTAAAGTCTCATTTTGCAACTGAGCAGAATAACACCGGTGTTTTGTTGCTCTGAGAGGCAGAATTCCGAAATGAGTAAGTTATTAGATTGAAGCAGCCATTTGCCTGCATCCTCAGAACAGAGAGCAACCAGATTAAGAGTTAGGTGTTAAACTCTTCCAAACCTTCTCTCCTTTGCTGGAATGATTAAAGTCCAAAGGATTTTGTAGCTGGTATCATTTAAAAACAACTGGGCAAGAAAAGTCTTTTCAACAAGCAACAAAATATTTTACCATATTCTTACACATCCGTGACTGCTGCTCTGCTGTTTCTATACTTTTCAGTTACCAGCCAGGTAACATGTTCTTTCCATAATAACAAAAGCAAAAAAACCCCCACATTTTCAGTAATCAACTCCATCAAACAACATTTTTATCCCAAATTCCACATTTATGCAACATACCATGAAGGTCTAGTTTGCACCGAGCTATTTCTTTATGGTGAATTCTCTGTGAACAGAACTTGCTTTTGTTGTCCTAGAGAGATTTTTTATACCTTTAGAATAATGTAGATGCTCTGTTTTCTTTTGAATAACAACTGTGGCCTCGTGAGGTGCTTCCTCCCATCTTCCTCCCTTCTGTAGTACAAACACACTCATTTAAAGGCAGCATCTGGGCTGAAGTTTTCTCCTACTTATATAAAACCAAATGTTAAAAATGAATTTTAAAAAGGTCATTGTATGGGCTATGAGTGCCAATCTGATATAGATGTTACTCAAAACTGAACACAGGCAAATGCCCTTTTGACTAAGATCAAATTTAGCTCTGGTTTAATATCTGGTTTATCTTACATCTATCATTTTCTACGGTAAAGCTTTACAAAATACAGTATGTAATTTTAACTACTTTCTACTCTTCAAGATGTAGGCTCCAGCTTTTGAAATGTATTTAGGTGCATGTATTCACTGTAAGTTGAACGTCTTTACAGTACCTTTAAATATTTGGCTCCCAACAATTCCACCATTTGCTTGTCTGTAAACAATTGCATGGTATTACAGGTTGCTATCCTGCTGATTCTGAAAGGCAAATCTTCTTGTTCTACCCTGGTATTTTCTATGTGTACAATCTTCACACTCAGAACACTGTGACGATTCAGGTCATCGATGTGTACCTTGCTGGTTGGAAAATGCTGTCTCCTGGGACTGCTGGGGCTCAGGACGCAGGCTGAGCTAAAGCACAAACAGACACAGAGGAAATAAAAGGCAATAACAGGAGTTTAAAGAGGAAATGTACAGAGGGACAAAATGCATGAGAATCTCTTCTCACCCTTCAAGTCGTAAGTTTCTGTCACGTGGAGCCTTTGCTGCAAGGATTTGGCAAGGCTTGTAGTGGACCCTATAGCTATCTGGCAAGAGTAGAGGCATAATGTCAATTTATCTGAGTCAAAAAAGGAGCCAGAGTTTACTGGAGCATGAATTTGCAGTGTACCTGAAAGGGTAGGTGTGGTTATACAGGGAGAATTTCATGTTTATATTCCCATTGCATAAGAGAGTTTTTCAGAGAGATTTTATTGCATTCAGCAGGGAGTCCTAACACAGGAAAGACTTGCACAAGGCATGCAAGTCTATGCCTTCCTTGTATATCTGGCTAAGTTACTGAGTATTAAATCTCGTGTGTGTACATAGAGGCACTGAGAGAAGATGCACAGAGAAACATAAACCTTGGTATATATTTTTTACATCTGAAAATTTTTCTTTCGGATTGCGAATGTAATCAACTTTATTTTTCTAGAAAATAAAATATGAGGAAATAAGCATGATACCCAAGGGAAAGGCAGACAGCATGCAGCTAGTCCAGAAAAATGAAACTCCTGGCTGTGATAATTTTTTTTAAATTCTGAGATATTTGCAGTGGTTTAGCCTGTGCAAAACAGATCAATAAATTGAAAATGTGTTGTTGTCTTGGGTTTCTGTAGCTGAATTTTTTTTATTTTTTTTTTTGGTGGTGGTGGGGCTGCAGAGGTGATTTTCTGTTAGAAGCTGCGAGAAGCTTCCCCTGTCCCATAAGAGCCAATGACACTTGGCCCCAGGAGGGACATCCGGCTCCTGGCCAGGGCCGAGTCAATCAGAGATCACAGTAACACCTCTGTGATAACATATTTAAGAATTGAGGGTTGTTGCGCAGAAGAAATTCCAGAGAGTGAGAACATGGAATAACAGCAGACATCAAGGTCGCTGCAGAAGGTTGGGGGGAGGAGGCACCTCATGGAGCAGGGGAAGGACTCAGAGCTAAAACCCCTGCAGCCCATGGAGGACCATTGTGGCACAGAGACCCCCCTGCAGCCCATGGAGGAGCCCCTGCTGGAGCTGTGGATGCTTGAAAGGAGGCTGTGACCCTGTGGGAGGCTCAGGATGGAGCAGAGTCCTGCAGGAGACCTGTGGACCTGTGGAGAGGCAGACCCATGCTGGAGCAGGTTTTACCTGAGTGAGAGCTGTGGCCCTCGGGACAGCAGATATGGAAGAGCTGCTGCCCGAGGGGTGGATTCACGTTGGAGAAGTCTATTAAAGACTGTCTCCCATGGGAGGGACCCCACGGAGCAGGGGATGGACTCAGTTGTGGTCCCCTGTAACCCGTGGTGAAGCAGGATGTCCCCTTGCAACCCATGGAGGCCCATTGGGGTGCAGGGACTCAACCTTTACTGCCCCCATGGATGAAGGACCCTGAGGGGTGGGGCAACTCCCATCGCAAGCAGCAGCAACTGCAACCTACTGCAACCTCCCATGGCCAAAAAGAAGTGTGTGTGTGTGTGGTGTGTGTTTTAAGGCTGTTTTTCCCTCACTATTTAGCTTAGCTTTTATCCTGATAGCAATAAATTTTAGGTATTATCTCACTTGGAGTCTGTGTTTGCCCATAAAGGTGGTGGGTGGATGACCCCTCTCCCTTCTGCCTAGTTGAAGAAAGGGATTTAATGAGTCCATGGAATCCGGCCAGGGTCAACCCACTACAGTTGTTCAGAGAAAGCAGTTGTCTTTGGCTCAGTAATTACATAACTTTGGATCCTTTCTACCCATCACATCCTCTTGCAAATACTTTATTTCACTTTACTGTCAAGATGTCATATCTTAATTAGTTGATAATGACTTTGGCAGGGTCATACCTTACATTTTATAACCTGTTACCCATTTTGCATCTCCAGTGTGGACCTCATGATACTGTGTATTATTAATAAAGTCACTTCAAATTTAGAATATCTAACTCTTTGATACATAAAAATGGAATGCTGATCTGTTGGTTGTTTTATGAGTCAGCAGGTAACAGCAGGAAAAAGGATACTGAGGCTGTAAAGAATTTAGTTTCATTAAACATTTTAGATATCACTGGGGTTTTTTTAATCATTTGATACAAGACCTTTCAGACAGCTTACTTTGAAATGCACATAGGTAAATTGTCTTAGTTGTATTAATTTTGCCCATGTCCATGCAGGCAGTGCTTCAACTTTCCAAGACTCCTAAACCAGGGAAACAGTGATGAGATTGTGAAGAACAATATCCTCAGCACATCTGAGAGGGTTACATGCAGAGGGCCTCAGTTATTTTAAGCCAATACTTCTCTGTAGAAATAGTAATTTCTAGTGTGAGAAAGTTGATTACTATGGCAAGTGGATGCCAGTGGACAGCAATGTGGATAAAGGTGTTAGCAGAGCAGCATGGCCAGTTATTTCCCCCACGCCCAGAGCCTTGGAGCAGAGCTGTGGCTGGCCCAAGGCTCAGGTGAACACTCTGGTATTACTCATCTGCTGGTTCCTGGTGCTGTAAATGACACTGCACTGCCAGAGGGGTCAGTCCCCTGAAGGGCTTGTCATATGATAGGGGACGCTGACATTACTGGCACTCCCCTAACAGAAGGCAATATGTGGATGTGAAGTGGGCTTAGAGAACATGAGCTCTGTACAAACATCGTGCTCTTTCTGCAGGTTAATCAGGTCTTTAATAAAAGACCATGAAAATGTCAGCAGTCTGAACAAATAAACCAGAATTGTAACTGAATGTTCATTCAAACAAAGAAATATAACCCCTTTTTTATTAACATTCTTCACACAGAGAGGAAATGGATTACTATTCTAATTAGAAAATATATATTTTATAAATATTATCCATAAGTTTCATAACAAAACAGAATATACATTACACATTAATCTTACAGAGGTGATCATGCTTTAAGGCCTGCAGTCCAAAATTTGTTAATGAGCATGTTTTCTTGGTAGACAGATTAACATTAAATAAATAGAAGAATTAACTAATTAAGCAACCCTTTGTGTTGGATTAATTAAGAGATGATAATGATAGGACAGAAATGATAATTTTTGAATCAAGGCAAAAGCCCAATCATTTGTATTTTTGGTCAGAAATATGAAATGCTCTTTAGACAACATTATTTTGTGGATAGTGGTAAAATACAGCTATCCAGGGAAATATATTTTTAAGAATAGTGGATGATGAAACTGAAGGGTGACTAGTAACACCTGTTCTTAAAAGATCCCATTGTTGTATCCTGAATCCTATATTAGTTGTAACTTACCATCCTTCTAGGTAGTATTATTCCTATGATAGTATTCTGGGAGGGGATTTTTTTGTGAGGATACTTTTTTTAATAATATGAAAACCAGCTGACAAGCTGGTTTGCTTGTTTGCTTGATCTTCTTACAATGCTTCTCTCTTTGCTCTTAAAATACTGTAGTAAATTTTTTCTGTGGTTTACTTACCTGTAAAATTAGGTCAGTATAATTAGAGATCTCTAATCAGTGGAGTGCAGATAGAAAGACAGGAAAACTGTGTTTTGTACATGGCAGATTGGTGGGAATATGGCTGGTAAAGCAATATAGATTAAATTGCAGCAAGGAAAATTTACGTTTGGAATAAGAAAAAACATCTATCCTCTAGCATTGGAACAGAAAGCCTAGCCAGACTCTGTAATTTCTGGGTTTTTTCAAGAAGTATTTAGACAAATATTAGGAATGACAGTCATACCTAAACTTTCCCTGGAATGGGGGACTGACTGTGTGACCTTTGTTGAAGAATGTGGAAGGAATCATGTATTCCCTATCTAAAAAGACTGATGAGAAAGTGAGTATGCACTTTATCATTTTCACTGTACAAAATGGTTTCTGCCTTTTCTTTACCCTTCTTTCTTGTCATTGTTTCCAGATGAAATGGGACAGGGTTTCCCAGATTCTATGATTCTATGGACTTTGCCAAAGCTGATCACACCTGAGGACCATGACCACATCCTCAGGATCCTTCCTATGCTCTCAGATTTGCCTCTATTTGCATTGCCCAGCTGGAGAGAAGGTTAAAATGAAGATTTATACTTAGTGATGCAAAGTAAATTTCAAGTGACATCTAGCTTTGGCAAAGCTTCTCCTCTTTTTCTATGCTGAGCTCTAAGCTCTGTTTCTTGGGTGGTTTTTGACACAGGTGTGGTGTAGTGCCATCGTGTGGATTCAGGATGGGTGGAGGCAGGAGATAGGCTTGAAAGACAAAAGTAGGTGTGGGGCAGGTGTGCACAGAGTTTGAATCACCACAGCCAAAGAAATGATAATAATTTTAGATCATCAGGTTTTGAATAGCCAGTCCTCCAAGATTTCTTGAACTGTGAGCATCATTTAATCTAGTAAATTGTGGAAGCAGTAAAAATATGTAATTGTAATCTAGATTTTTTTTTTCACAAGCAAAATGATAAAATATTTTTCTTTTTCAGTTGTCTTCTTTCCTAGATGGATTTTTCCCCATTATATATCTGTCATGCTTATTTCAAATATCAGTGCAGGTTGGTCTAACTGCGAAAAAATTTTGGTCTAACCATGATATTCAACTAATTGAACTCATCAGCATAAATAATATTGGTTATGCCAGGACAGTGGACTCTATAATGGGACAGAAAAAGGAGATATAGAGAACAGCTGTAGTATGAATATGTCTGCGTCAGTGGAGACTCCAGTCTACATGGAAGCAACTAAGGCTTGAATAGGGCTTTCCAAGGAGTCCCTAAATTGGACTATATTTTGCAGTATCTATTAGAGAGAAAGACACAGATGAGATCACCAAGCGGGATGTGAATTAAAATGCATTTTAAGATGCATTGTGTTGTAATTGCCCATGGAGGAAAAATGCTTTGTTGTTTGCTTTGCAGAAAATAGCAGTGCATATTTTGAAACTTTGTGATGAGTTAAAATAATGGTCTGGAATTCATGCAATAACAGTTTAAAAACCTGTAATGTAACATCATTAGATGGGTGAGTTACTATGCAGTGGCTGATCCAGTTTACTGACTTTGGACCAAAGCATAAGAAAGTTTTCCTCATCGTTAGTCATTGCAGGAAGGTGTTTGAGTGTCTAACAGAGTTCCCGTTGGGTACTGTCCCCATCACTGAACATATTATCCAGACATTAACATTGACAGCTTTGCCAGGGTGTTTATGGGAAAGGCCAAAATCTCAAAAGGCACAGACTCCAAACTAAGTTCTCCCTTCCTTCCTTGTTATGGCCTTGATACTTTACGTGAGTAGGAAACCTATTATTGCCTTTACAGTGCCTGTCTCATGGATTAATAGCAGAATTTAGTCTCTTTGCATGTTAACATGCACTACTCTCTCAGCAGCAATAAATTCACACAAAAGTACCAGCACTTCACCAAAAACATTGTCCTGTGCTCTTTTGATTCACCTCAGGTGCACTATGCCTGAGATTTCATATGAGTAAGTCTGCTTGATGATTAGGGCATGAGAGGAGCCATATTACTGCTTTAATTACTTATAATGAAGGATCATGGGATGGTGATGTCATCATTTTAAGGCTTGCTATATGTCTAAGTGCACTGCCAGGAAGAGGAAAGTTGAATGATGATTTATGTACCTTGGACAAAATTCAGATAAAAACCACTTCAAAAATGTTAATTATTTGAGGTCATTTTCTATTACATAGGATCTGTTCTTTAGAATTTCCTCCAGGTTAATAGTGTTCAGCTTGGGTTGGTTTGACAAGAAAAAGCAGCAACTGTGTGGGGGGAGGGAAAAGAAAGAGACAAAGGGTGTGATTTATCGATGTGCACTTTGCTATTTGTGACTAACAAAGAGATGGTTCACAAATGTCTCAGACTCAAAGCTGTGATCTGTCAGAACTGCTGAGCTGGGGAAATACTACTACTAAGTAAAAATAGATTGGTCAGCAGTTGCAGACTTATCTGTAAGCAGGTTATCCCATACTATCTGCATGTGCAGCAGGCAGATCATTTTGCTGGGTTAGGAGTAAGGTAATTTTGTTGTTGTGCTATATTTATCAATCAATGGTTTTAATTAGTTACATGATTGAGTAATAAAAATCCTCACTGATTGTTTTGTTGGAGTTTTTTGTTTGGTTTTTGATTTTTTTTTGGATCTGTTAACACTTGCTTTACTACAAGGTGATTTTTCATTTGAGCTAAATACTTTATTATCAAAGTGCAGGAGGTTTTTATCGCTTCTGAGGGAGTGAGGAATAAAAGTGTGCAGAGGGAAGGAATACTGACATCTGTCAGGGAAAAAAGATATTAAAGGTACTACCAAGAAGTGTTAGCCTGATAAAAAAAATATTTGAAGGCTCTGTGAAAGTGTTGTGAGAGTCCACACATTTTATTGAAGTTTACTGCCATTTACCAAAAATCAACCTTTTTTTAATGATGAAAGGGTTTGAGTTTAATATCACAACAGTTCTTTCATGCTCTGTAATAACACTGATTGCATAATCTGTAAATACTCTTATATTTATTAAATAATAAACCTAATGCTTATTTACAGTTTTCCTAACACAACAACTCTAACGTAGTTTTTATATATATATATACACACACACACATACACATCATAGAATCACAGAATATCCTGAGTTGGAAGGGACCCACATGGGTAGTAGAATCCAACTCTTAGCCCTGCACAGGACATCCCCAAGAGCCCATCCCCGTGGCTCACCACTATCTGCCTAAAAACATTGTCCAACTGCATCTTGAACTCTTGAAGAGGCAAACTGTGTTACCATGGGTAGCTGTGTGCATATGAATTTGCTCACCCTAAGTCTGAGGCAAGCTTTGCTGTAGCTAGCAGAACCCGTCACAGTAAACAAATGGTGATATTGATTTGGCTCACAAGATCCTAATCCATGCATGTATGTCATTATAACTCGTGGTGGTATCTATGGAGTGGTGAATATGCCATACCCATCACAGAAATGAGTTTCTAGACTGCCTGGAAACATCGAAAGAGCATCATAAGTAAGCTGTTACACTCAGCCTTCAAGGGCAAATGGACTGAGCTGCATACTACATGCTGGGCTGCAGGACTTGTGTATGCTAAGCCTGAAAGTGTGAGCCTTGAATAAAAGAGGCTAAGCAAAGCAACTTCTCCAGGCATATGGACAGGATTCAGTTTCATTTTTCTTCATCTCAGTGTCTTTATACTGTTCTAGCATTGAATACCTTTTCATTTTATGTTCTAGTGTCTGTCACTGACCATGTAGGCTGTTTTTCTTGATTGAGAAAATGTTCCTGCTTGCTTGTTTCTGTTTTGAGACATGCATTTTATTAGAATAGTGACCCAGAACACTCACACAGTAATGTTACTGAAGTTCTCCAAAGTCAGTTCACTCACAGGCCTAGAAGTCTGACTAATGCCTGCAGGGTCAGAGTGAATTACACGTTTATGTTTTTCAAGGGATGGAGGTTTAATGAGAAAACATCAAGCTGACTAAAGGTGGAGCAGCCTGGTAACTGATTTTCAACCAGGTCAGGTAGTGGGTGCTTTGTGAAGACCGTACATTGCAGGGAACGAGGAATGTACCCAGATAAGCTTACCTAAGGCTCCCTGCCAACTTCAGCACAGGTAAAACTTTCCTTTGTCTCCTCCTGCCTGTCAAATACTGTGGTCCAGGTCTGTGTGTTGAGTCTGAGCTCTGTTCCCAGCTACTGACTCACTTTATATCACAGTCTGCCTTTGGGGTCTCTAATAGCCGATGTGTTTTCCACTGGATCCCTTTTGAGAATAGAAACAATAATAATAATTCTGAGAACAGAGGGCATGTGGTTAATGTTCATGCAATATGAAAAACAACATATAGTAGTTATTTCCATGAACAATGCTGTATTTGTATTGCAGAAAGATAATAAGCTTTATTTCCACTAGAGCAACAACAGTAAACTATGTTGCTCTGATACTTAGAGTGAATTCTTTTTCTGGCACCTGGACAGGAAGAAGTAGTAGTGTTTTGCCACAGCAACTATGTAAATAAGAAATACTCCACCCCTGCTAAGGCGCCATAGCTCTTCTTTTGGATACTTAATGGTCTAAATGCCTCTTGTTAGCTGTAGTTCTTTGAGCCATTCAGCTCTTCTGGGTAGGTAATGAATTGCTTTCTGCAAATGAAAGAACATTACTGTAATTATTTTGCATGTGTAATATTTCCACCTGTGAGTCCCTGCTAAGCTTTCACTGCAAGAGCAGTGAAGCAGATGATGAGCAAAAGGGAAAACTGTCACTGCCAGATCCTGTGTTTCAGAGCATGTCCACTCGCACAGTGGAGAGACTGAGCAGCTGCCTCAGCCAGGCTCTGAGCTCAACTGGCTGGTGACAAAATTGGGTTTATTCACTGGATTCCAGTGCAGCTGATGAAACCCTTCAACTACTAGCTGTGAATTCATTATCCTCTCACTCTGCAGGGGAAAAAACATAGAACATGTGACACATTCTATTTGGGAAAGAAATTTTCTGACTCTGTACCCTTTGCCTTTAAACTCCACCATCCCTCCTGTCCCAAATGTTGCAGGCTCTAACACCTGGTACTGGCTTTGGATGCTGACTATGTAGTTTGCAGGCTGAGCCCTGTGACTGCTTGCTGATTTGTACTGGGTCATGGATGGCAGCAAAACAACTTTCCCAGGTTCATTGCACAGCTTGGCTCTGTCAACAGGCTCTGGGCCACTCTGTCACTGTCCTGTGACTTGCAGCTGATCTGTAGCCACCCAGTATCAAAGTCTAGGAAACAACTTGGGCCTGGGACCCAACTTCCTCAGGAAGCTGATGCTGGTGAGCCCCATATAGGTAAGATACCTTAATCCAATCCTGACATTTCACTCAACATTAGTGCTGGAAAGGTGACTGCTGGGCAGGATGTTGGCATTGTCCTGCCCCAAGGATGTCCTCCTGGACAGCATTCACTGCTCCCATGTTATGATGCATGTCCTTAGTTCGGGTCTCTTCACTGTGCCTCATGCCAGCCTTAGTGGTTTTATGGCTGTATTATACAGTCTGCAGGGAAGCACTTGAACAGTTGATTGCAAAAGGCTCATATAGCAGAGAGAGGAATTATATAGAGAAGCACAGTAAGATATAGACAAGCAGAGAGTGTACCTCAGAGTTCAGGGAGGAAGTTGCAAGTACGAAAAAAAACCTTCAGAGGACAAATTCTTAGTGTGATCACATATTGGAGATATTTTGAGTTCCTACTCATGTAGGATTGTGTAGTGACATGAAGTCACCCTGCCTAAGATAAGCTCTGAATCATCTTTATGAAGTCACTGCAGGTTTCTTATGGCAATAATCAATAGAAACTTATTTTCAATCTTATTTCAAGCATCTCCTAGAAGAAAAACTATTTTCCGGAGTTCTCTCTCATGGGTAGTCACAGGAAGTTTGAAGGAGAGAGGCATGCTGTTGACGCAGGTAACAATGGCATTTCAGGATGTATTTAAAAGGTTGGATTGGATTCACAATGAATGCACAGAGCAAAATAACTTTGAAAACATCCAGCAACTAGTTCAATTAATATTAAAGAGTGAAACTTACAAGATAACACTCACAGATCTGGGATCTGTGGAAGTTAGGTGAGGTTAAAGCCTTGAAATCCAAATGAAAGATGTTGAAAGCAGTAGGTCCCTTAAAATTACTTCTGGCTTGTGATGTGAGGGTTTTTGTTTAATGGCTTAGAAGAAGATATTATTCTTAACTTCACGCTCTGATAACATGGTTCCAGTTGGTTTGTGCTAGAGCTTCTTTTCAATCTGTCTATTTAACTTCTTCAAGTCCTCAGTGACTTGGAAATCACTTCTGACAGAGTAGGCATTCTTGTTTTCAGTTTTCTACTGAACAAGATGTCAGCAGGTGACAACCAGTGTTTCCTTAATACAGTCAACAAGGTTAAAGAGATTTAATCTACATGTCTTCCTTGTGAATGTCGTATTGTTCCGACACAGTTTCTCGCTAGCGTCTTAGCTGGTGGGTACTGAGGACTGTCAGCTTAATGTCTAACATTGTACTTCAATGCAAACTACTTAATTTCATGTCCTCTAATCTGTGGAATCTTGTTAAGAATTATTGTGTTAGGCATGCAAAATAAAGTAGATTCACCCAAGGCAGTGACCCGCTGAGCTCCTTGGAAGTCTCTGTCAAGCCAGTCTCAGGTACACTGAACATGTGCTTTTCTGTGTTTTCTGGCCAGTGGCACAGAAAGATATGTATGCTTTGTTTCAAATAGGTAATTTTTTGTTTAATTTTGTTTGCCATTAAGAACCTTTTCCATGTGGACACACAGCCTCCTTTGAAAAAAAGCGAATGTAACATCTCTACAATAGATCCCAATAGAGCTGGGACTGTGGTCAGCAGAGTGCAGATAAAATTCCCTCCAAAATAAAACATAAATAGTTACTATTATGTAGGGGGTCCTTACCAGTTTAGGCTGCCTCTGTGGTGCCACCAGAATTTGGGAGGGGGGCACCTTCAGGAGACCCAGCCTGCCAGTGTGGCTGGGGAGACAGCATTGGCTGCAGAAGTCAAACATCCCTACGACTCTCTGCTCTAGGACAGTCTCCACTATCAATAGTTAAAGCACTGAAGCTTTTTAATATACCAGACATCCCTTTCATTCAGAGATGCCTTTTGCAAAGCATTTGCTGAGGAACCAGCATAAAAAAACTCAAGACAAAACCACCTTCCCCACGGGAGCACTTCCTCAGTACATGTTGATGAAACATGTCAAGACTCTCTAAATTGACTTCTTAGGTTCACTGCACGGTTTCTCTTTCAGTCACAATCCTTAGTCCTGTCTGAGCCTTAGATGTATATATTTTGTTACTCCTCAGTGGTTGATTTATTGGTGGAGAGACCAGCTGTGCCTAGTTTACATGAGATGTATTACAGGAGAGCTGAAAAGGTCTGGTTTAACTTAAGCATATTGGACCTGTAAAATTACTGATTGTGGGTTGATCGAGCATTGATTTACCTGATTTTTGTTTACCTGGATCAGTCAAACCAGTTTCTCCCATGTGTTAACTGGGTACTGTTCCAGTGTAGTAAGTGTAGTGGAAAAAAAAGATTATTTCAGAGTGTATCTTGTGAATTTTATTTGTCAGAATCTAATGGAAAATAGCTGATATTTCAAAGTTTTCTCTTCCAGTTAATGAGTGGTGAGCCTACTCCACAACCATTGCCCTACATCAAACACCACCTTGTGCAGCCATGCTTGTATTCACTGAGCTCTCAGTTTTAGTTAAATGCTGCTCTGTCTGCTACAAAACTGCAACAGCTGCACTGAGTTGCTCTGAGTTGCCATAAACTAGAAACAAGGAACTGTTTCCTTCATATATGCCGCTTCAGAGAAATTCCAAGCAAGACAAATTTCTCTGAACTAAAATTACAGGACGCTCCATGGCCTAAACAAATAGAAATAGACTCCAAATAGCTTAACTGATTGTGCTAACTTAAAAGAGGAAATTGCCTAGCCGTTAATAATCGGACACATATATGACTGTCAGCTCATCTCGTAATAAGCATAAATTAAAAATATGATGGTAACCTACTTTTGGTTATCTGCTTTAGGCACTTAAAGTTTCTCTTGTCTTTCTCCCCTGGGCTCTGATTCCTGCTCTTTAAGTTCATGGAAGTCAAGGCACAAAGGAATAGCAGAATGAACTTCTAAGGGTTTATATTACTTCTATGCATGTCTGTAAAGGTAGACATTATTTCACTAAAATAGAAATATTTCCTTCTATCTGAAAATGAGAAAAATAAATATGAAACTGTCCTTGGTGATTTGATTTGCAACACCAAGAGAAAAAAAACTACTACTACTTTTATAATATTTTTAATACGTGCAATACAGGCAGAATTGAGTTTACTGTTTCCTTGTGTTGTTGCTCTTTGTACTAGAGAAAGTGCAGTCAGAGCCTTGTGCTAGATAATGGGTAAATATGACTGAGACTGTGCCTCTATTCCCCAAATAAACCTGCACTTTCAATAGGTAAGTGTATCTTCTAGAAAAGAAATGGTATGAAATCCTTTGTCAGGGTATACTTTGAAAAACTGTCATGACTTGGCATTTTGAACTGGGACCTGAGGGAAGAGAGGGTTTTTCCCATTTCCTTTAAAAATCAACTCCCATCTGCCTGCGTGTTAAGCCTGTAACTAAAGGAACTTGCGCACTTAGCACTTTCTGAAAACTTTGTGTTAAAATTCCAGAGTAGTCCATTGGACCAGAACATGTTTTCGACTCTGCAGAGCCTTAGGGCCATGCAGTATATCAGAGGGTCATGGACCTCTTGCTGCAGGGTAAATCTCTGCTGGGTTGGCTAACACTTAACATCCATTTCTCCTTTAATTTGCCATGATGATTTTGGGAAGTTTTTAGTCCTTTTTAAATTCAAATTATGATCAAATTCCAAAGTTAAAAACCAGATAAGAGTTATGGCACCTTTTCTGTTGTGCGTTCTTCTTGTTTGGGGGTTTTCTTTTTTTTTTTGTGGGGGTTTTTTTTAGGAAAACCAGGTTGTACTAATATGGTTGGCATCTTGTATATTTATAATATGTCATGGCTACCTACAGTAACTAGACCAACAAATTATTTTCATTTGAAATGGTTGTTTTCAGACATTTAAAATTTCGTGGTAACCTAGGTAGCATCAATCTATTTCCACATGGCACAATTCTGAAAATTTATTTTAAAAGTAGGTTAGGAATGGAAAAGCCTATGTTAAAGAAAAGTGCTCTAGTATTAGGCAAACCAAACAGGAATAAAGTTTACCTTTTTAACCTTAATTCACTCCCTTTGTTCAGAGTATTTGTACATGTAATTGTATGTTCTTGCATTAACAGGACTTGGGCTTAATCAATGCACCGGAAAAGCAAAGCAGAGTCCTCTGTCAATCTCAGGTATGTTATTTTGAGGTTACATCTTTGTGGGTTGATTCCCAGGAATTTACAAGTTCCACCACTAGTTCTGGCACTAATTTCTAGCTGTTCCTGAATGAGACTTGTAAGGCATATCAGTGAGAAAATAAAAAATGCATGGGGCAATCTCAGCCCTCACATTTCCTCTTGATTTCATTTTTAATGTAATGTTCTTTAAATGTAGAGACGTGTAATAGAAAAACACATCCTGTTAGATCGATAGAATGCAGGGGCAAACGTGCGTCTATAAACCATGGCGCAAATGAAGATGTGTGACCTGACTATCTGAGTGCTTTCTTTTATGGCCATGATACCATATATTTCAATATACAGTTTAGTGTGAATCCAGATCTCATGAATTAGCCTTGGATCATATTCCTGGTTTCTAATGATTACAATTTAGTAACATATAGGGCTGAAAGTAAATCAGATTATGTAGATCATTTAACCCAATAAAGGTTAACTTAAGAGGTGAAATCCCTTGTAAGTCCTGATTCTGATATTTTTATACTAATTCCTATAATGGCAAAATTAATTGTTATTCCATTGCATGTGATCTTCTCTTCATTAACTTTAGTGTGCCTTCATGCTTATATTCGTACCTGAATAATTGTCATGAGTTTGCCAGCTCTTCCCTGACAGAATCTGACCTGATGATTCAGGAGGCTTAAAACTATCAGGTCACCATTTTCCCTTATGGTATTTGGGCTAATCCACCAGTAACATGAATTATAGTCCGTCTATTCTGAACCCCCAAAAGTGTACAACCTCCAAGTCTCTTACCTGCTATTACCATAAAGCTCTTGTGTTACAAAGAAGATAGAAAAGATGTGCCTTTTTTCAATTGTCATCAACAAACTTCAGAAATAGTTTTGGTGAGTTGTAAATCATGGTGGGTAGATCTGACTCTAAACTGGACAGAATCACTCTCTAACACATTCCCCTCCCCCAGGTCACTCCAGGGGTACTTCAGCCTGGCAGTGAGCAGGAAGCTTGCTTTGGTCATAACCCAGGCTGTAAGTTCTTTATAAATAAGTAGGGAATTGAGGATGCACATCTCTGAGGTGGGCTGTTTTTTTTGACATCAAATTCTACAAAGCTAGGAGGAAAATAATCTTTTTATTGTTACAATCATAGTAGTACATTATCTGCTGGAAATGGACCTGGAGAAGAGTCAACAAAGCATGTTTTATATTTTGTTAGCTGGTTTTAATTTATCAGCTGCCAGTTTCAATATATTTCTCTAAATAGTTGTACTGTAACTTCTGGAAAAGTATCTACCCCCTACCATTCAAATTCTGATGGAGTATATGTGAATGTGCTTGTGCGTGTTCGTAACATTTCCAGGCAGATCCAAAATGTTTGTTTAAAAGCTAGAAAAATCCAGTCTTCAAAGTTCAGAAGAACTTTACTGCTCACACTGTTGTGGAGATATTTATCATATTAATGTTTGTTAATACCTCAGGGAAATTAATGCCTCTTGAGTAATGGAATAAATGTTGAGCCTCAATGCCAAGGTGCCTGTGGGTTACAACTGTTAGGACTGTGTTATTGTATGGTCCCAGGCAAACAGGATTGTCTCTGCAAATGAGATAATCATGAGTCATCAGCCCTGTTGCTGTCCCTGATGCTTGTTGGAGGATATTCCTGCGGCGATGGAATGACAGCTGCCGGCACAGCTCTGCTGGATGCCCTGCAACGTGCACATCAGCCGTGTGACAATGTGGGCTCTCTCATGTGGGGCAATGCATGTCATCCCAGCAAGCAGCTACATCCCGATTTAACTGCACTCCCGTCATCCTGCTGGCCTGCACTAGTATAGAAAATGCAGCTTTGGATTTCACTGAGTTTTGAAACCGTCGCTATTGAAAGGACAACAGTGGAGCATCAGGGCATTACAGTGACACCCACACTCTGTGCCTTGTTACTGACATAACAGGTAGCATTCATAGCACTCCTGGGACAATCCTTAGAACAGGGATATGAAAACTGAGATTGAGTTTTCTATCAGTTTTGAGGGCTAATATAACATGACAAGGGCAAGATGACATGAGATCCTGAGTGGAAATGACATGAGAAAACAGCCACTGTTTGCAAGTATTGGGAGAACTTGTTTCCTCTTTGCGTGGAAATGCTGTAGCATAGTCATCCTGTGCTTCATGGAAACCTGCAGGAATGAAGTCAAGCAGGTGAAAATTTCAGAGAAATCAATGGCATTAGACATGGAGGTCTTTTGCCCAAGCAAACAGATGGAAGTGATTTATGATTTCATTATGGCTTTAATAGTTAAGGTCATGCTTTCAGTGAAACAATCTGATGGTCAGAAATCAGGCAAATTTTGTGGATTAATGTATTTTCAAAATGGCTCTATATTATATTTACAGTGACACAAACTACTATTGTTGGAGAAATTTAGACTCTTACTGCCAAGAAGCAGCAAGGAGGTCAGATGAGTTTTGTTGAAGCCAGCTCACAGGAGGGACAGCTTTGACAGGTCAGCAAGGGACAGTGGTCCTTCCTGGTAATGATCTTGGCTCAGACTTGTGATTGGTTCTGCTTTCCCTCACACAGCATCTTCACTAATGCCAGTCCCTTGTAACTGATTTCACAAGAATCCTGGTTTTGCCTTGAAATCTATTTATTGGACAATGCCGAGCTCTTGCTTAAACTTCTTGTTATCAAGACAGTCTCTTTCTCCACTAGAATGATTTAACTCCTCCTGAACTGAAAGAAACTTTTTGGTTCCCTTCTCTAGGTGCCATGATAGAGACATCTCTTAGCACAGGTTCGCTGCTTTCTTGTGGTACTGGGTGTTTCTGAGCAATTCATAGCACTTTTCAATGAGTATTTCAGGAAAACACATGGGTCGTAGAAGTTTCAGTGCTCTCAAATGGGCAAAAATTAAATAGATGATGTTCAGATGTTAAATGTATGTAACAAGTAGAGAAGAAATTAATAGATGGAAGGATAGGAAAATAAAGCCCAGGGATTGTGCAAAAACATGTATATAAGAATTAAGTATGCCATGCAGATAAATTGTCACTGTAAGGATCAAAATTTGATCTTTTCTTTAACTATTAGATCTGCCTCAGGAAGAGTATCTGTTCAGTGCCATCCTAGTTGTAACTGTATGAAAGGCTTGACAGTTTGATCAAAAAGTAGTGTTGAGTGTTACTAAGTAATTTTTATAATTTTAAAATATTTTTTCCTAACATGATCAACAGCAGCACTTCAGACTCTGAGGCTCTACAGTAACCAGCCTCACTGCATGGGGAAAAAAGTATTCAAGTCCGGAATTGATCAAGAATTGGGTTCTAAACACAATGTCCTAGGAGGATTTTTGCTAAAAATATTTTAGTATTCATGTGTGTTTGAAAAACATGAAAAGGTGGAACAGTCCTCAAGTGCCCTGCCTTGATGCTAAATGCGCATGACCTAAGACTTCTGATGGAACCAAGAAACAGTAATCAATTAGCATCAGTTGCAGGAAGCATTATGGTATCAAGACATCTCAGGGTGCCTTTATAAAAGAAAAACCTACAATAATTTAATAGCTCAGCCTGCTGTGCCAAATGAATGAGTCAAAGCAGGGGAGAGTATGAGCCATAGTTTCACAATTGCACTAGCCTGCAGGGAAGTGTTGATTTACTTCCAAAGTATTTTTGCTAGGAGAGTGCTGCGAGATGTTACTATAAAGATGGAGCTTGTTTGGGAAGTTAAGGACACCTTGCTTTTTTATTCCCCATTTATGAGCACTGATTTTCATTCAGCTTTCAAAGGGTGTTCAGACAAAAAAATCAAGTGAATGACGTGAATGTGTATTTTATGCATATCAGAGCAGAAGTTAGCTGTTGGAAGGAGATGGTGCTTGTAGCTTTGTATTTCTCATGTGAACTCAAGGGCAGATGGTTCAGTGCCTGTGTTGGGCCTCTTTAGGGGTGTGGAAACCAGGCTGGGTAGGGTTTCATTTTTTCTCCCTGAGGTTTGAATTCTCAGTGGAAAATTTAAAATGCCTCCATTTTGATTGGCTTTTTGCAGGTGATGCTGCAGTTATTTTTGTCTTCTGTATGGTAGGCTATGTTTCCTGGATAAATTATTTTTCCTCAGTATACCAACACTTCTCCTTGTTGACCGTAAAGGAGAACAGCTCCACAAAGAATGATGACTACATTAAAATGAGAGAGATGCTCACAGTAGCTGGAACACTGAAAATGCTAGTATTTAGTTCCTTTCTCATCCAAGTTGGCCAGTTTTTTCCAGGTATGCTATGCATAAGCCGTGATCCTCAGAAAATGTATAAATCTGCTTAACTTAAAAGCCTGGAAATCGAATGAAGACATTATTCTGGTGACCTTACTTCTGTTCCTTGTATGACGAACATGATGGCATCTAAAACCAGTTTTAGTGTGCTGGAGCAGAGCCTGAAGTTGGCAGAAGAGTATAGCTTTGGCTTCAGTTGCTGAGATGCCAGAAGAGATTGTAAGTCCTTGAAATTCTTCCAAGAAGTCACTTTGTCCTGGATGGAAACTGGCATTTATCAGTGCAGATGATAGTGCTGTATTTTAGATGGCATCAATATTGATTTGTGTACTGCACGAGCTTTTAAATATGATTTAAGATAAAGCTTAGTTTAACGTAAGACATTTCTCCACAGAGCATTGATTTAATGTTAACATTTATATGCTGCTTTCTTTGCTGTAGCCTTTCCTTTGGTTTATGGGGACTTACCCAGTTTCCCTCTTTCAGGCACTTGCAAAATCCCCACAAACGCCTGAGCACGTAAGTATTCAAAAGTTTAATTCATACTATCTGACAGGCAGCTTCAAATGCAATTAATTAATGGTGTTCATTAACGTTCATCTCAAATTCATTATTACTTTTCCAGGTGCTTGCACTTGGTTTATCGTTTCCCCAAGCCTCATGACAACCATAGGAACACTCGACGGAGATCTAACAGAAAAGTTATAATAGGCTAGTTTTTTTACTAGTTCTTGTACTTTGCCTCTTAGAGTGCTGGGTATTGTAAGAGGAGTCCTTTGTAGTCTAGAGAGATAATTTCCTCTTTGACTGGTATTTAAATAATGCTTGCTAGGTACAGCGGCACTGTGTATCAGCGTACTGCGTGTCTCCTTGGCTGGGCGTTCCGGAGCGTGAAGGCTGGGGCAGAGCAGCGCTGTCGCTGCCCATCCGTGCCTGACTCCTGACGCCGGGATCTCTGGAGCAGTGCGGCTGTGCGCAGGCACAACCAGCTGCGGGGAGAGGAGCAGCAAACAGGTTGAAGGTGCCCTGAGAGGAGGGGCAGGGTTTCCTATAGACGAGGGTCGCGGGGCTGTGCCCGCCCCGTCGCGGGGCTCCCCGCGGGCGCTGCGGGGCCGGGGCCGGGCGCTGCGGGGCTGGCTCGCCGGGCGGAGGCTGCTCCGGGCGGCGTTTGTCAGCGGCGGCTTTTTCGGAGAGCTTTTCTCTCTGAGCCCGACCTGTTAAATCGTATTTCTGCTTTGGTTTGGTTGGATTCCCCCCTCCAACTCCTCCCGCCTGCGGTTTGAAAGTGGCGTTTCGCCGCTCAGCGAGAGCCGCGCGTTCCGGGTTACTTTGGTTGCCTGCCAGGTAGCGCACATCTTTTACAGCATCCTCCTCCCATCAAGCAAAAATTCTCTCCTCTCCTAAGGATTAATTATTCAACACGTTTAATGTGTTTGGGGCTGAGGGGGGAGGCGGCCGCTCGGGTACATCCTGGTGCCGCAGCGCCTGTCCCCGCTTTGTCTCGCACCTGGTGTGTTTGC
>VWZG01008217.1:848015-942407 GCA_013396735.1 Grallaria varia
GGGCGCACGGCGGGCGTCCTCCTCCTCCTCCTCCTCCTGCTCTGCGGGGGTAAGTACCGCCGAGCCGGCCCCGCGGGAACTTGGCGCACCTTCGGGCATGGGTGGCACCGGCGGCTGCGTCCGGCTCCCAACATCTCTCCCTAAATACAGACATGATATAAATAACCCTAATATGTTTTCGGCGTTTCTTAAGCGCTAAGTTAGAACAGATGTGAGTTTTCTTGTTCTTTAAATTTATGACGTGAAGGGGAAGAATATTAAAGTGTATTCCTATTTTAAATTTTTAAAACATCATTCTTTCTGTTTTCCCCCTCTCGGACCTTTTTGTATCATCAGATAAAATGCTTTTCGGATTGGTAAATGAAAATGACCGGAATGTGAAAAGTTACTGGATTGTAACTTACATGATGCTATCCGCAGATGTCAAGTTTCTAAAACAAACAGAAAATCCATTATATTTCTTTTTCTTCCATATGGCTCTGTTTGCCGATGGATTTCTGACATTTACACAAATAAATCAGTTGTTGTATGCTAGAGAATGTAGTACAACCTTGTACACCAAAAATGCATTTATGAAAAAACCAAAGCTCAGGCTACCCATATAGTTCACTAATTGGTTTAACAGTGGGTAGAGTTCAATATTAATTCTGTCCTTGTGATACCCTAAGTGCGTGACTTGTTCCTTCATGTTATTTTGAAATTAATTGCGTGAGTTCACACCATTTTAAACTTCTTCCTGTAATTTGTGTAGATTATAAAGCTGCTATTTTATTTCATTCCTTTAATTTTTTTATTTAATTTTTTCCCTTTAGTATGGTCAAATACTTTTAAGTTGCCTGTATTCCTTATCTTTCTAGTACATTATAAAGGCCTGATCTTTGTAAAAACTCACTGGTACTGAAATCTAGGATATCTGGGGATAAAACGTGTGTGATATACTGCATCTAAACACTTAGTAAAAAAATAAAATGGGTTGTATCCTGAGACAATTCGCTATCAAGAAGAATTAGCCGTACTTGTATTGCTAATGGATGATCTATCATGCCTACTTTGCTTTTATCTTTGGCATATCCATTTTCTTTAATGTTTTTGCCAGAATTAGGAGAAATGTAATTTACGTAAATTCTTCAGCTTGAGGAGTATGTTTTCATTAGCCAAAATGATTCACATGCATTTGCTTGAAGATGATTTTTGGTGTTTTCTGTGTAAGCTGGACAGATGAGTTTACTCCAGTTCATGCTGTGATAGCCCGGATTATTGTACACGCTGAGTTAACTGGTGTTTGGAACTCCTGAGCCGCTTTCTCGTACTTTTTTTTTTCCTTTTGTTTTTGTTTTCCTTTTAGTTGCACCATTTGATTTTACTTTTAGTTGTATACCTTTATACCAACGTCACTCTGAAACTCTCAAGTGGGAAAGGGATTCTATTCTCTTTGTGTTTTCCCCAGTATCTAAACCTTTCTAAGTATCAGATCTCAGCAGCTGGAAATAGTTTCAAAGACTTTTATTATTAAATGAGACCATAAATTTTTAACTCTTGGAGCTGTGCATAGTTTGGAGGAATACTGTAAGAGTTAACTTATTTGAGTAGTGTAGGCTGCCAAGTAGACTTTTTTTTTATACCCCTTGCTTATACTTAAAAGGGTAAATGTTTTTTTTATGCTCTTAGCTTTGACTGCTGAGTCTTAATACTTGATTCCCCTTAATTTTTACTAAAACTGTGGGTGAAAAAAAGTTGTATACATTTATGCTCACACTTTAGTGTAATTGTATTCATAGTTATTTCAAGAAGTCTAGCCTTTTAGCAATGTTGTATGGGTGTCTGTTGTTGGAGAAGCACTGTTACACATTGTTCACATGTGACACTCTTTCCTATTTATGTAATAAAAGCTGAGTTGTCAGCAGGGGTAAGATGAGGCATTACGTCTTGGAGGTACCAGCAAAATCCTTGCGTGCATGGAGTTCCAGTTTAGGGACAGAGCTATCTTAGGAGTGATGATGCAATCCCCTCACAGGAGGAGAAATGCAGTGAAACTTCAGTGGGCTCCATCCTAGGGGAAAGCCAGAGATTGTTCAATAGTAACTGTGTCATGCTCTTGCCAGATTTTGTGAAGGAATCTCTCTCACCTGGGTAACACCTCATCATAGTGGATTCCCACCCAAAGTTAACATGCTGTAATACCCTTGCATTCACCTGCTATTCGTACATCTTTGGTTTATCTAAATGGGGGATTTTGGAAAGCTTAAAACTGCTGTAGTTCTTAAAACATGTGCTCACAACAAGCCCAAAGGCATTTTACTAAGTGAGCTGGAGTAATCAATCTGGTGAGTGTGCTGTTAGTTGACAGGATTAGATTTGGTTATTTTGTATTGTTTGGCTTCAAAAAGCACAGTGGACCACTTGTTCTGAAGCAGACAAGCACAGCCTTGCAGCTTTTGCACTAAAAACAGCGCGAATCTCCTGCAGGCACTGGTATTAACATGCAGCAGCTTAGAAAGAGCGAAAACAAAAGGAATGTTTCTTTTCAAATTAAGGCTTCTGTCTCTTTCGTTGATATCAATTAAAAAAAAAAATAGGGTTTTGTTCCTGAGTGTGCACATGTATTTTTCAAAAGTTTCACATCTTGTCAGTTGTAGGGCTTCAGGGTGATTATTTGCACCTCGTGCTGCATGGCTGTTTGGCGCTGGAGTTTTGATTCATTTCTGAAAGCTCATTGGTATCAGAGGAGGTCCTTGTTCAGTTAAATGTAGAAAAGAGTGCCTCTGGGAAAGACTTGGTAGGATTGTCTTGTCTGGAAAGTAATTTTTGTTATTACAGCGAATACTTTTGAAGAGATCATTTATTTTCAGTGAATAAAATGAAGTTTGTAAGCATTGCACCACGCATATTTTGTAAAATTGAACAGGAAACCGGCTTCTGTGTGGAAATAATAGGGATCCCACTTCAACAAGTGTATTCTTGATTACAGATTATTCATATTTTTCTGTTTTAGTGACTGTGATATGAAACTACTGATGAATGTATTTGTTCTAATATTCATTTAGAATGAATTTGGATCTGTTCGAGATTGATTCTTACAGTATGTGTTCATGCTGCTAGGGTTACTGGTAATGTTTTATTTTGACTGGTTACAATTTACAGCAAGTACTGGCTCAACTTATGCACCCAATCAAGGAGATACCAGCTGTAGAAATAAACTGCAAATATGAACATTCTTCTCCCGAAAGTTTAGATATTTTATGTAATGATAGTAAATGGATGCTTTCTGTAGGAAAAGAACACCGGTGCCAATCAGATGAGATGGTGGAGCACAGGCCACTGACTTGAGTCTGGGGCTGGGTTAAAACAGACATGAATTTGTGTGCCTGCTGTTTTGGCAGTGCTCTGGTCAGACAATACATAGTCTGGGCATTATTTTTGTTTTCTTATAACCCTGACTGTGGACTAAGGTCAAAGGGAATCTGTGGAGAAATGTGAGAGGCACTTCATTGGATGCATGTCTTGTTTTGGGAGGATGGAGCTGTTAATGTGGAAGTCTCAAAACCTTGCCGCTCTTTTTGATAGAAAAAAGAGTATTAATTACAATGCTTTGGTTCCTTCCTACTTTGTTACTTTTCTATGCCCAGAGGTTCATTATCTTACCTGCTGGTGCTTCCCCAGGCATCTCACAGCCCCCTGGCGGCACTTGCCCTGTCTCTGGCCACCTGCTACTGCCTTCATTGGACCTTGAAACTGCTGCTTCACTGGCCCAGGACTGACTGCAGATTTCATCCTAGTGCTCCTGTGAACTACCAGGGAAGGTGCCTGGACCCTCTGTGACCCTCTAGGCTTTGTGTCTCTACTCATTCTGTTCTCATGTCCTTCACCTCCCAATTCCTTCACAACTGAAATTTTGCATGGAAGTTCACAACCTGCAGCATTTTCCATTTCACGGAAACTAATTTACTGCGTTGGCTTTTTCTAACTCATGCTAATAGGATCCATATTTGTGTTATATTTAGTTCCCTTACTTGTCATTGTTATGTGCTACTTTCTCAGGGTGTGAGTCAGGGCGATGTGTGGTATTGGCATGATTTGTTCTGCCAGCCAGTTTGTTGGGGTCTTCATCTTTGGCTTTATTGAAGGATTTTGTTACTATCGTAAAAACAGTATAAAGGAAATGAATATGAATCTTACAAAAAGCTGGCATTTTAATGCTTAAAACTCATCTGTTAGACTTTGATTAGCAGACAAGATTTCTTGTAGCATTAACATAAGCAGTCAGTTTGTATGGCAGTGTGGGTTCAGCACCTGAATGCAAGATGCACATTCGGGACCATGCCTACCTTCAGTTTTCCATCCGCATGTCATGTTGTAGTCTCACATTTTTTTCTTTTAGTGGAATAACAGATGTGACTGGTGAGAATACACGTATTTTGTTAATTTTCATTTCTTCCCTTCCCCCCCCCCCAGTTTGGCCCCTGGAAGGAGGGAAAGGATTTGTTCCCTTGTTGCTGTACTTTTATGCTTTGCACTGCTGGTCCAGCTCCTCCAGGCTGCTTACTTTCCCATAATGCAAACTAGGAAGCACAAAGATGCCATGAGTTGGAAAAAATCAATACTACAGAAGCTTGGTGTTTTTTGGAGAGCCTCGTTGTGTCAAGGTCATTTAGAGCCTGTCTACGGTGAGGAGAGCTTTGCTTTATTCAGACATTGGCATCTTTCAGCTTTCTGGCAGAACTGTAAGTGGTACCAGCTGGGGATGGACTGCAATTCTCTTGGTTTTGAAATCTGACAAATTGCCTGACGCTGCTTATTGTGTGTGTTTGTATTAGTATTAGTAACATTGCAAAACACAGGTGGTAGTTCCCTTTGTGATAAAGGTGTGTGTTAAAGTCATTCTCTTTCAGGATTGAGGCACACTCATGGTGCAGTCTGTTCTTAGGTCTTGCTTTCTACCTCTGTTTTATTTGGCAGAATAAAAGCTTCAAAATTCACCAAAATATTCCAAAGAAACTTTGGAATTGTTTATTTTCCAGATTCTATTTTTTAAACTGTATTACATTTTGGAAAGCAAACAACTGAAGCATTGCAAGGATAAATACAGCAATTACTGCAGGAGAAGAACAGATTTGAGATTTGCATATTTGGTGAGATCAGGATTCAAGTTTGGTTAACAGCTGTGCTGCAGGTTTGGTCATTGTCTCACACTCTCTCTCTTAGTTTTCTGTAAAGTACTGCCATCAATAACTTTTCTGCTTTGAAGATCATATGCAGTGTTGATTGACTAACGTGTAATTCCAGACTGGGGCAGGCTGGACCTGACAGAAAGTTGGGAAAACACACTGGGAAACTTCGCAGGATCTCTGGTGATGCATCAATGAAAAACAGCATCAGAGAAGCTGTAGAATAAAATCTATTCAGACGCTTTATTTTTACAATGTGATATTTTCTTTCATCGGTGAAATATGTTGGTCACTTCCACAATGTTTTGGCAAAGTCATTACGAGCCTTTTGACAAATTTTTGTGTAGATATGTTGCTATGTAATAAGGTTATTAAGAAAGTTTTTGTTAATAAGTAGTAAGTCAGCTGAGGTGTGAATAGCCAGGTGGATTTTGCTCCTTTGGGAGTTCACCTCTTTTTAAAAGGTCTGTAAAGCAATCTCTCTGTCTTCCCCACATGAGGAAAACACAAAACTGGTTTTGTTAAAGATTACTTCATAGAAGTAGCTGAATAGTTTCAGACTTCTAGGTCTTGAAATGAGACCGTAAACATACCAGGCACTTTTTTTACCTATGAGATGCTCTGTAAATCTGCTGAAGATGATCACCAGGGCTTTAGAGCTTAGGGGGAGATTTCCGTGATTGCAGTCCAAAAAGGCCATTGGAAACTTTGCAGTGGTTATACTGCCAAAAATGTTGTTTGACTGAATTACTTCAGAAATTTGGTTGATTGTAAATCAGGTGATTGTAAAAAGAAAATGGATATATTACTCCTAATGGCTGTCTAATGGCTTTTCAGTGTATGCCTTTAGAAAACTAATTAAACAATATATTTAACTGATATAACAAAGTTGCTTGTGTTGCTGTAATGGATGGTTGGTTTTTTGTTTTGTTTTGTTTTTTTTTTTTAGTGTCCATTATGGCAATCTTCTAAGTGAGACAAATTTCTATCTCAGATAATAAAATTAAATCTAGGGTTTTATCCTAATTCAGAGACACCAAGTTTTCTGATATAGACAATTCCATTATCTGTTCTTTTCACATGTGAAATGGCAAAACTCATGTTGACATAAGTGGACCAGAACTTCACGTATCTCTGAAGACCCTTAAACACTAATTTTGCTGCTGAATTAGAGCAGGCATCCACTAGTCCTGTCAGTGCCATTCCAGAAGTGGCCTGGGGATGAGACTTAAGTCTCCTGGTGGCTTAAAGACACCAAAAAAGTTTTCTCTGGTATTGTGAAGAGAAGATGCATAATTATGGGTTGCCCTTTGCCATTCTTACACCAAGAGCTGATACTTTCAGATTGACGCCTAACAAGGATGGTGCAGAGCAGTTCCCTTTGACTCCTTGAGAGGTGTTACTTCTGCACTGGTTGGCTTATGGAGGTGTTTTGCTTTTGTTGGTAAGTTGGCCTTCCATATCCTATTATCTAAAAGTGGACATTGGAAAGTATTTCTGTACAAAGAGAAATAAGGATGTAAGAGGTATCAACGGCTCGCGAGATGTTGGTGAGAATGGATTTGATTCTCTAGGTTATCTTTTCCACCCCTTGCCTCTGTGTTGCTCAAAAATTACCTCTCGTATTGAAAGTAGCTCTTTGTGTTGCTGCTGTGCATTTGAGGGGAAGGTACTGACAGCCAGCATTCCTGCTGTTTGATCAAGAAGGAGGGTAGTAATTTGGATAAGTAAAAATAAAATGGAATATAAAGTCAAAGAAAACCTGTGGTTTACTGATACTTAGCCCTTAACAGTCTGTGACTTCAAAAAGCCGATTTAAAAAAAAAAAAAAAAAATTAACTCTGTTTGCATGAGAAAACCCGGTATAGAATCATCGCTTGTCAGGAAACAGCTTAAAGTTTTGATTTTACTAGGAAAAGAAGTTTATTTTCCAGGGGAAAAACCCCCACCAAATTCAAATTGGGAGTAGGGGAGTGAGAGTGGATTTGAGTAGGGGACATTGGGTGTCGTATGAAATTGCACTGTGATGACTGGGAAGTTCTGATAGGACCTCTGGAGTAACTATCCAGTGCTGATTATTAACAACAGCAAAGTGCTGCTTTGGCACCTCCAATATGAAGATATAATTTTGTAAAGCATTTCTGAAGTACTTAGCGTATGCTTAGGTTTATCCTGCATCAGCAAAGCATTTTAGATTGAGATTGCTGCATCAAGGCGCTGTAAAGAATTGCACAGCCGCTCCCAATGTTGTAACTCTGGCAGTACATTCAAGTGCCAAATGTCTCATCTGATGTCAAGTTGCCCTTTCCTGGTGTGCGCCCAGTCTAACAATTGGCATGTCTCCGAGATGCAGGTTTCCCTGTTGTGTGACTAACACATGACAAGTCAGAAGAACACCTCAAACTTCTTTTGCTGCATGCAGAATATGAAGACTCACCGAGTTTGGATGCTGCTTGGGTGTGTAGCTGAGGTTAGCTTGCACAGAACTCTGTATTGTGTTAGTTTCCAATATCAAGGCTGGTATGTTTAGGGCAGATTTGGGTATCTTTGTCCTCCCTTGTCACCTGAGGTTTAGGTACAGTGCTCCTGACTGCTTCCTCAATGTGGCGAAGGTACGCTTTTCACTGATAGCATGAACAAAGTTGTGTGTGTATATATAGAGAGAGTGACTTATTAACAGGATAGTTTTAATGAGTAGCATTCTTAGTAGTCTGACTTCCCTGAGGTAGACCAGGTAAGATGCCCTTAACGTTTTCTTACAGGACTGTTGTTTCCATGATTTGTAGATGTTTGGCAGTGGTTTCTGGTGCTACCTTGGCTTGCTTGTGCTGCTTTTGGTCTGTGAGTTATACACTGGGTACCCCTTTTGTATTTTGATAGTCACAGTGTCTTTGGAAAAAATAAAGAAGCAAATATTAAAAAAAATTGATTGTTCCTGGTTTTGAGCAATTCTGGGTAGAGTTTTTTCTAGCTGAGCTGTGGATATCAATGAAATAAAAAGGAGGAAGATGATTTCTGTACAATGGCTCATTTCAATTGCAATTATAAAAAGGAAATGGGAATGTTTAAGTTTTGGGTTTGAACATATACATTTTAAAGTAATGAAGGGGAAACAATATGGCTGTAATATAAATTTTATTGCACATTTCAGTTTTCAATTCAGCATTGCTGACATACTCTGGATGAGAAAGTATTTTAAACAGTTTTATTGCTTTGGTAAACTTTTGCCTTTGTAAAGATCAGAAAAGTTGTCCTACATTGTTTTGTTAAGGACTTTTTGGCCAGTGAGAGAGTTTATAGCATATATTTTCCAGATTTCTTTCGTATTTAAAAAAGGAGAAAGACAAACTTCAAACATTTTAAACCTAGTTCCTGTAGATTCAGCAACAAGCAGAATCATCTTAAGAGACTGCGATAGATCACCCATAAAAGCTCTGTAAAAACCAGAAACATTTATAAAATTATTTTTCCTTACTGAGGCCTTTAAGTGAGCCTGTTGTTGGGAAAAGGGTCTTTATTTAACCAGTTATTTTCTTAGGTTTTCGTTGAATGAAATTTGAAATGAAAATTGGACCAAAAGTTCAAGGGCAGTAAATGCCTAAAGAAAATAAGCAACAATAGAAAGCTCAAGGTTTTACTTGCCTTTTCTTGAGCTCCCCTTACCCCTCCCTTTTTTTTTTTAAATTTAGCTGCCATAGAGTACTTTGTTTGTGTTTTTATAACTTTTCCATTAATTTATTAAAGCCTTGTCGCCTGGGATCCTGCAGTTAGGTGACAATTTTGTACTTTATGGAAAAAATCCTGTCCTCTGTGTTTGCACAGGCCGTCTTGGCATCATGGCATAGCCATCCTACGTACCTGACAATTAGAAAGCAAATTAGAAGAATCTGTATGAGTCTCTACTCTGGCCTTTCAGAACATGTTTGTCCACAACACAACTTCCCAGAGACAATAAAGGAAATGTATGTTTTTTTAGTATTTAGTTTGGTAATCACAAACTCAGGTTAGCCTGAATATAGTAGTTTCACATGTCAGAATAATGAGGGACTAGTAAACAAGGACTTATTTTATAAAATGTTCTGTTGCTAAAGAATCCTTATGACAAAAGATTTTTTCCTCCTTCCCCCTGGTAATCCTTGGTAATGGTGATAATGTAAGAATTACTGCACAAAATCACACTAAAAGTCTACCTGGCACAGTGGTTTATTTCCTGATGAAGCCTGGAGTATCCAGTTTTGATTGGTGCATTTTGGCCTTCATAGTGCTTGGAATGCCAAGGGTAATAACAAGAACTTTAGGAAATGCTGTTTTTGAAGAAAAAGAGAAATGATTGGCAATATTTATTCATGGAGAACAAAGTTGAAATTCTTCAGTTTATGGAAAAGTATTATAAAGATGTGATGGTGGAAATGGCTCGTGAGTCGTATCGCAGCAAGTGATAGAAGGGAAACATTTTGGTAGCAGGGAGCTACAAGAATCTGTTGTCTGCAGTCACTGCAGGATTTGTGTTGCTTGGGAATATCTTAAGAACACAGCAGTGTGTTGATGTTGGTTATGTATAATCGATCCTAACTTGGATGATTTGGATGACTTCTTTTGGAAACTTTTGACTTTATCTAACGGTGTTGTGCTTAGGGTGTAAGAAATAGAACAAATGCAGATTTTGTATGTCTGCTGAAGTTAATGCCTGGTGTTTGATCAGTCAGGGCTCCTTAAGAGATCATGGTAACTTGAGTCTGCAGTTAATGTAATTTGAGAGTTGATATCAAAATACTTACATTGTTAATCATCGACAGCTGAATAGGCAGGAGTGAGATGCCTTTGATGTCAAGATGATCTTTTGGAGTTTCGCCAGGATTGTATCTGATATGTGGTGATCTTTGTCTTCTCAAAAATCAAGTTCTTAATACCATGCTCAACACTCTCAAATCCCAGGCAATGAGTTGGGGACCTCACACTGGCACTGAGCATTTTCAATTAGGGCTTGAAAATGTCTGTATACATATGGCCTAACCTTGTCACCCAGGAGAATAAAGAGTGCTGTTTTCTTCAGACAGAAAGGAAATGCATTGGAGAGATGGTGTTTGCTGAAGTAGACCCCGGATATGAGGATCCATTTTCTTAAGAGTTAAACTGGATTTATGGTTTAGTAGGCAGTTGTTATTAAATGAAAATTTAATGATAGCAGAAAGACCAGGAAAAAAATCAGCCCTGGGATTATAACTCTACTGTCAGTATTTTCCACCCTGAATCCTACATTGCAATTGCCAGGCCCGTTTATCTGTCTGACTTCTGCTGCTGAGAACTCTCCATTTTATCAATGAAATGCTTTGTTAGATTTTAATCTTTGAAGAACTGCAGGTTGTATATTTCCATTTGTTCATGTTTTGCGTTTTCAATCTAAGTGTTTATGTTTAAATGTGATTAATTTAAAATGAGGTTTGGGGCTTTAGCTACTTAACCACTGTTGGTTGGCAGCACTGGTCTCATGGAACGGACTTGACCATGAGGTGAAATAAAACTCTAGGGTAATATGGAGCAATCCTATAATGTATCCCGTTTCCCATTCTGAGAAGACTTTTGTTTACCCTGTTTGTACCAGCATGGCACAACATTATGTTGTATCCCATTCTGAATGCAAGAAAGAGGCAGGAAATCACTATGAAGAAGACAGACTATTATTCCTCCTTTCATAGGATTGAATTCAGTCCTAGTTAGTCTAGATTTGAAACAGAATTGTTACCTTGTCACCTTTTCTGGCATCTGGATAGAAACCTGCAAATGTGTGGAACTGCCATTGGAAATGAAATTGCACTGGGCTATGTGATTACCTTTACAAATGTCCTGATAGGGAATGCAGACACTGTCAGAGCATCTGTGTTTAGACCTGTGATTTGGTCTGGGAGGAATGTTTTGTTTGGATGTTTTTTTACATTTGACTTTTGAATAGCTTGTGAGTCCAATCAATCAATGGAATGAAAGCCTTGAGCCTTAGCTCTTTTTACATTCATTAAAAAGATAGGAAGGAGCGTTCCTGTCACAGACATGATTTGGAGAAACTGCAGAATACATCCTCTTTCCCTTTTCACCACAAATGCCTTTCTAGCAGCTTTAATTATGACTGCCCTTAGACATCACTAGATAATAGGTGTAGATACGCCCCTGTATCAGGGAGTGTATTGCCTAATCTGGTAACAACACTGAAGTTTTTCTTTTTCGTGCCTGCCTGTGCCTTCTTTGTTTAGTAAAAGCCCACATATACTTAGGGTTGACCAGAGGTCCAAAATATAACCCTGCTTAGAAAGAATGAGATTGTCAATGAGAGAAGAAATTAAAAATAATGAAAAACCCTCAGTGTAACTGATTCAGGTACTACACTCCAGCTCCTGTGCCAATCTTGTCTGGAGAAATTCCGGCAAAGCGGGTGTTAAAATGCTGGTTTCTTTTCTGTTCCTAATGTCAGCTCCACTGGATGAGGGAAAACAGACTGAAGCTCAGGGAAAATCAGCAAACTGTTGGTGCAGAAGTACTGTCAAAAGCAGGAAAGGCAAGATTTTAATGTAATAGTTTGCTAGTGTGTTTAATGGGGTCATAGTCTTTTCTAGCATCACTTAATGAAGATTGATTTTTTTTTTTTCACTTAGATATCAAATAACCTGTGGACTATGAAATAATTAAAGCAAGAATGAAATTGCCACTGTTTTGAATAGTGGGGTTTTTTCTTCTAAAAATCCTATACTTGCTTCTGGAGAGCACATTGGGACTAGTTTCCATTCCTTCTGCCATGGTAACTTTTCCCAAAATCAAGTAATGAAAGATAAATTTGGTGACAAGTTGCGGAGTTTGTAAATTACTTTGGAATAAAAGCTGTAAAAGGAAGGGATTGTTCCATTTATCTCGATGAGACATTAACACTGAAGTCTTAGTCACTGAAATGTGGTCATTGGCAACTTTCTCATTGCTGATGTTTTAGTCACCTCTGGGTAAACAAGTTACGTTTGGGTTGTTGTGGGAACAAATAGCCAGTGATGGGCATCATGATCACTGCCAGAGTTAGGTGAATATTTAACAGGGTCTTCAAGCCCTTGTCAAAGATCATCTAGCGTATCACACAAATTTTTCAGGAGGTCTGTTTTAAATATCTACTCTCGGTTTTTTAATAGCAAGATATTGTATGGTGATATATGATGTGGGAGGTTGCAGAGTGATGTAAAATGAGTATACCAGAAATCAAATAGGCCACATGGACTGTTTTGCTGATTTTATCTCACTAAATAATGTTCCTGCTGTTTTGCAAATACTGGTGGAGAATCAGGTGCATTAAATGTGCTTTGCATTTTCAAGTGTGTTTCTCATTATAAAATTGAGTAAACTTATTGTCAGGTATACAGATAATTACGTACAAGTGGTATTTCTCAAGCTATGGTTTAGTTCAGTGTGTGTTCAACAGATGCCGGTGGTCTTTGTCTCAATGGCGGTGTTGCTGAATTGTGCCTCTGGCGGCTCAGTGTCCATGGGAAAACGTGTTAGTTTTGATCCCTGGTTCCTGAACTGTGGGCTTCTGATGGACTGCCAGCCATAGTAAAGACTGAAGAAGCCCCATTAAACAACTGCTTCAGTAGGGCTTGCAGGCAAAGCTTCGATGGTAGACGTGCGTGTTGTCCTAAAAAGAACATACATAAGGATTGAGGGACATACAGTGATTCCATAACAAATTTTTCCTTCTCGCTCTCTTTTTTTTTCTTTTTTTAGAATCAAGCCTTCTTCAGAGTATCAGAGGTTTGTCTGGCCTGTCCGCAGCTGTCAGGTTACTTGGTTTGTTTTAAATAAGAAATTTGTAAAGTAAGGAGCAGTTTGCTGGATCTGTAAGGCAAGAATTTCCCCTTCGCACTCTTAGGCCTGTCAGATCTGGTCTGGGCACTGATGTCATACTTAATATATTATATTTTAGCAGCAGTTGATGAACACCTATTCTCGTCAGGAAAGCTGGATACTTTTTTCAAGTGAGAAAGTGAGAAACTGCCGTTTCACATCACACTGTCGCATCTCCCAGCAGCTGTGGTATTAAGCCCTACTTCCCTCACACTTGGTATGCAGAATGAATGAGTCTGTTTTAGTATGACTTCTGTTTTTATAGTTAGCTGAACTTTGAAATTGTCTCCTAAATCATCCTTGCCAACAGCATTAACTACCCCTTTGCTGGTAGTCAGAGATTATTCTACAGTAAGTTAAAGGGTAACTCATCTTCTTTTGTGATGACAGGAAACATGGAGGGATGTAAAAAGATAATGGCTAATTCAAAGCAGAGCACTCCACTCTGCTTCTGGAAATCCATCAACTCCGTTCAAACACGGATCTGAAATTTTGCAACAAACTTGGAAAGCTCTTTCCTTTTCGCTGCTTCAGTAAATTGTTATCTGGGGGAGGATGATGCAGATGCCCTTGAATTATGCCTTTCATTATGAAGGGGTGAATTGCACATTAGCCTGGCATTCAGAAGCCTGGTGGATTCAACCGCTGTGCTTTTGCTGCTTCAAAAAAGGTAAAAGAGAGATGCAAAGTAGATAAATTATGTGGCATTAAAGAAAGGTCTTTATCCTTCCTTCTCCTTTTACAGAACCAAACCCCTGAAAATAGATAATTTAAAAATGTACTCATGCAGAGATGAGTCATCCCAGCTGTGTGGCTGGATCAGGTAGTGAGGTGACAGGGGCAGGTGGAGCAGAGGAACAGCAGGTGAATTGATCCTTGAGTAAACACCTGTGTTTGCTTTTTTAAAATTTTCTTGTTAAAGACAGCTGCAGCAAAGGCACAAGAAAAGTCTAATGGAATAACAAGCCATAGAAAAGACACTTCAGAGAGTTTCTTTTTTCAGTAACATGTTGTTTCTAGCTCCCTTCATGGCAGTTCCATCCATACTTCCCTGTTCATCACCTGGGGTTGCTTCTGGTAAGTGAAATCATGTTGTGTTTGACAGCCAGAATATTGCTGCTGTCATTAGCTGCTTCAAAGAAATGGCATTATTTACTGCAGTCAGTGGGGGGTGCACAAGGGGTGGGATCAAGAAAACATTCCTTCTAGATCAAGAGCATTGTCTTCATTTGCTGGGTTCTTCTGGAGCAAGGCATCTTGTAAGACCTTGAGCAGAAACCCATGAAAATTCAGGATCAGTCTGCTCATAGGGAAACATGGACAGTGATACAACTGCTTTGAGACAGGAGCAACCTGCTTTTCAAACACTCCAAAAAACCTTAGGAAACACTGGGTCTGAGACTAATTTAAAGGCAGTCCTCTGTTCTGAGAGGGTCTGTTTGAAGATGGAGGAAAAGACCAGATTTTTCTGTTACAGCCAATCTTAAATCTTTGAGTATAGAAGTAATTTACCTAGGCAGCATTTAGGCATGGCAGTCAAAAACACTATAAAAATCATGAAGTAATTGGTTTTGTTAGACTACAGTTATAATTATTCACAACTTTTGATACGTGTCTTGTACCATGAAGCATTTTTAATTTCCTGAGAACAGTGCAACTTAAGATACCTTTCTTCATCAGGCCATTTGATTTATTACAAAACTGCTAGATCCATGTATCAGAAGCTCTGTTAATGATTGTTGTGTACCATTTCTACTATGAAAATGGGAGAAGTATGGTAACATGTTAAATTGTTGATGTACATTTTAACATGCTGTATACATATCTCTGTGTGAGGTCTGTTGAAGATAAATAAAGCAAATATTCAGTGTCATCCATCCACAGTCATTGTAGGAGTTGCCTTATTAAAGTGGTCCATCTTCCTATGCTGCCACATGCAAAAGAGATTTATTCAAAGTAGAGAAAACAACACTGATGAGAGAAACAGATTTACAGTGAAAGCCATTATCACAATATAGCTACACTGTTTAGCAAACACCTTATGGAAGACAATGCAATGTGCCAGCAAGGCTGCTTTTATTTTCCAGTATTTGTTTACAGGCTAATTGACAGTGTGCTTGATAAAATTAATCTTGTTATGATAGACGTATTTCCATTACAAGTAAATTTCACTGAATGAATTAATTTGTTTCGTTTATTGCTTGCAAAGTCAGTATGTTACTTGAGAATCAAGCAGTTCTTTAATGTCAGTGTGCTAAATGATTAAGGGGAAGAAAAAGTAAATAAATAAATTAACTAGTAGGAAATAAGATAGCCATTTACCAAAAAGAGTTTAATTTTTGTCCAACCATTGACAAACACTACTGTCTTCAGAGGGCTTTGATCAATCTTTATAGCTCACACCCTTACAGGGAAAAAATAAAAAATGCCTGAATGTTTGCATCTACAAGCTTATTATCCATGATAAATCAGGGAAGGATGTTTTACACAGTCATCTATTGTCTGAAAAGTTTATAACTGTTTAATAAAATAAGTAGTTGGTATAATTTTGTTGCAAGGATGTACTTTTTTCTCCCAGATAATACGCTCACATGGTTCTGACTTGTAGTGTGGTTCAGGTGTTTTTATTGGCAGTGTTCATGATTTATGGCTTTCTGAGTGACATGACATTTCCTATTCAAGGTAGTAACAGAGTCTTCAATTAATCACTTTTATAAGTATAACTGATGCACTGGATATTTATAGAGCAATTTTCAGTCCAGGGTCCTTAAGATATCCAAATTACCAAGAAAACCATGTGGATGAACACAGCCTAGTGCCTGCAGATGTATATGAGCCAGAGAGGATTAAAGGAGGGGGTTGTAGCTGTAATGTCTAGACTAGCATTTGTGACTGCTAATACACTGCTAATATGGGTCTGTTTTTTCAAACAGAGGTGTTCAAAGGGAGCTTAAGGTCTATTATGAGTTTTCCTCCTGTGACAGAAGTGAAATAACTTTGGATAGGATCAAGCTTTGTGGATTTCAGCTGCAAAACTCTCATTAAGTTTCATTTCACCTTTTGTGTTGGTTTTGAGACCCTGTCAGAATTTCATTTGGCACAGAGAGAGCAGTAAGTTCGTTGAAGAAATACAGACTTTTAGAAACCGTGATTGCTTTTACAGTCTGGTGGTGTGTGGCCTAGCAGGACAAGTGTCTGTACCCAAAGACTCTGTAGTTCATATCCCTGCATTCATGATTTAATTTCTTAATAAAAACATTTAGTGTGGTTTAGGGAAAACATTGCAGTGAGATGATTAGTTGTGGAGTGAAAAGACGTGCTCTTACTGGAAATCAAGTGCTTTCCTCTGACTTTAAGGCATACAGTGATGAATATGCTGCTGCTAATGTGTGTTTTTCACTCAGCCTTAGAAGTAGAGAAACACTGTAGATGCATGTGAATATAAATGCCTTGGAAAGAAAACTAGGTTTCTGAAGGGAGGTTTGTTCATACTTTGGAAAATAATAACAAATTGAATGAACAGGTTATTGTCAGAGCTTTTGCGTATCAGGATTCTCTATGTGGAAAAGAATAACCTCCATGATCTCATGGGATTCTGGCTTCTGAGAGGGCAGCACACTGACTTGTCAAGAAGTGCTTGACAGGCTGCAGAGGACAAAATGTCAGATGAGGAGGTAGGAAAAATGGTTTCCTTGTCATTTCAGTTCTTGGCCAAATTTCTTCCATTTCACCCATTATTTCCTCCTCCAATTTATGACGATAGAGATCCAATATTGTAAAAGCTCTTTGTGGTCTGTGAATGGAAAAGTACTCTTAGTTCTAGTAACTAAATATTATAGTCTTCTTACTTGCTGTTCTCAAGCATTACTGTAATTTAACTACTTCAGTATATGGGTTAGTGAAAAGACTCATCTTTGTTTCTCTAACAGAAATATCTCTAACAGAGATATTTCTTATCAATTTCATCATGTGAGATGCTGCAACATTGTGGCAATAGTGGGAAAAGACAAATGTTGTTAATCTGCTCTTTTGTTGGTTTAAGTAGGATTCTCTCTTGAGTATTGCTTCCATTTGGAAGCATCAGGCAGCACTTGCGCCTGTTGTAGTATGGTGTTTGTTTAAAGACAGAATTCCAAATATATTTGTTGTCTTGTCTCCTGAAACATGACTGTAACAAGGACATGGATACCTTAGAGAGCTAAATATCCTGCAGTCTGGTTTGCTACTGATGTGCATACATAATTTTCACTGACAGTAATGGGAGTTACATGTGTATAGAAAACAAAACAGACCCTTAAAAAATGTTGGTTAAGTAATAAAAGCTAGTCTAAAGATGGAGTGGAACTAGAGAGTGGGAGGGTAGCTTTATTTTTTTAACTTGCCTTTTCTTTAAATATCTCCTCACTCTGCTCACGTTAGCTTAATATTATTTTTATGGCTTCAATCCTAATTTATTATGGCATGAGAGTTGAGATGGGATCCATGTGGAATAGCTAAGCAGAATATGGTTTTAAAACACCCTTTTCTCCCTTTCCCAGCTCCCAAAAGAATTAGAAGTTCTCCTGTATAGTGGTTTTATGGTAGAGGAGCCTGCCATGCTGATGTGCTGCTTAGAATAGTGCTGAGTGTGCACTGCAGGGGGCTCTGTGCAGGGCTGCCCCTGTGGCATGGGCAGGGGTGCACAGAGTTCCCCTGCAACTGAGTTGCTGCATCCCAGTAGCAGCCGGCACCCAGAATGTAAAACTGTCTGTCTCAGTGTACTTACGGGGAGCTCGACCGTCCTTCGCACTAAAAGTGGTATTTTGAGCTCTGAAAACAGGAAACATGACCGCTTTGGATACGGTCAGGATTTTGAGTGTTTTCCTTGAGAAGGCAGAAGCAAATTCTTGGATAGTTAGACCTGGCACTCTGTAGTCTATCCCATAATTAAATTCTCTGCAACCAGTGTGTTTTCATTGTTAATCAATGGACATTTGTCCTCAGAAGTAACTAACTCCGCGGAGTATAAGAAAGGATAAAACTGTTCAGAAACCCCAATGTTACACAAAAAGCATAAAAATAAAATTGTCCTTTTTCAAAATAGCTGAACGTTATGGCATCCTAATAAAGGGAGTGCTAGAATACGTTCTCCTAATAAACCTCAGTAAAACCTCTAAAAATAACTACACAGATATATTCTAAGTTGATTACCAGTAATTGAACTGACTTAATGTAGTTGGATGATGTCATGTATAATATTCCTCTAAAGTAATTTCTGTAGACAAGCCATTTGAAGTCCTCTTGCAGCCAGCATAAGCATCTTCACATTGCTAAACTGAGCGCTCGGACTAAAGCACTCAGTGGGAGAGCTCTGACATCTGTCTGTTTTTTCTTGTTCCTTTGAGCTATGGTGGCTTGCCTGTTACAGGCAGCTCTGCAATGGCAAATATCTCATCCTCGTTTTAGTGAAAATGTGGAAACTATATCATTGTATAATAATGTAGACCTGTTAGTTGTAGAATAAGAAATGCTAGAGATGGAAAGGACATTTGGAAGTGTCTGGCTTCCAAGTTTCCCTGCAGTATGCGTTTCCAGTGTTCTGTCCAACTTCAGCCTGCCCAAGCAATGGGGCCTGTTCCATGTCTAATTCACCTCACTAGAAGGAAGCTTGGAAAATGATTTTCCTAGGCTTTGGTCTTGTTTTTGCATTTGCTTATACATTTCCTTGGTTGTTCAGTGAGTGATTCAGTAAAGAAAGCACTGATGTGCAAATCCTGTCAGAAATTTGCACTAACCTGCTGATCCTGTCAAAATGCCACAGGCACTGTTAGTTACAATGCTGCCCTTAATCAAGAGGCCTGCAAGGCCAGGGCTATGGCTTCTGTTCGTGTGTTATTAAATATCAACAGCTAATAGAGTGCTTAGTTAGTTCTAGTTGATTGTTTAAATGATAGCTTATGGGGGAAGAGCACATCCTGTGGAAGAAGGGAAGAGTCATTAACTTCCTCTTTAATAATGATATTTAGGAGCAGGCTTCAACATGCCCATGTTTTGCCCCTTTCCCTGTTAGCCTTTAAAGAGATTTGCCAACTGCCCTGGGTTGCCTGCCCAGAGTACTTAGTTTTGTTGTCTGGAGGGCTTGTGGCATGTTTTTCTGGCTCCTGCTGGAGCATGAACCTAGCTGGCTAATGGGATATTCTTTTTTAAATCTCTGCTCTCTGTGAAATTGTGGCATGTCCCCCGTAGCCTTCTGCAGCATCGGGTGCATGTCTTAGAAGTTTGAGAGTTGCTGGTGAAAGTTATCATCTTCCTAGGAGGGGAATGCCAGCAGGACTGACTTTGGAGTCCTTCTGTCTCTTAAAGACAAGTCTTGGTCATTGATATGAGAACTGAACGTACAGCGTTTTGAGAGAGGCTGACAATACCATATTTATGTACAACAGTGCACACTCTATTCATCAAGGAAATGACCGCAGAAATGTGTACCCAGCTGTCTCCCTATCAGTAGCATCTATGTGTAGCAGCTGCTGATGTTTGTGATGATCATTTCCTATCAGACCTTTCTTATTTGGTGGATAAGCATCAAAATAATTAGTTAAAGTCTCGGAACTCAAGGACACCCAAGAACCTTCCATGCCTAAGAATATTCAAAGCTATTTCAGTAACACTGTCGCATCACCTTTATCCGGTAAATTTAAGCCAACCCCAAATGATGTTCCCTGGACAGGGGGTGGTGGTGGTATGCCCTGCAGTCCTTGTCCTTGAGCATCTGCTGCTACAGCCCTGGTCCCATGTCACTTAGACCAGAGGAGCCTCTGGAGTCCTGCAGGACCCTGCAGACCATGGCTGTGTGGGTGCAGAGTGCTCACGTCTCCAGCTGCTCAGGAGGTGCCTGCGGCGTTCGGTGGGTAGTGTGCCTTGGCCATTAGCAGATACCATCGGAGCAAAGGCCTGCTCTAATGCTTTGATTTTTTTGTTGTGATTTTTAAAGCTTTGTAGCTGCTTACATAAAGAAACCTTCTGTGTTTTTTAATTGTTTTTGAAAGTCCCTTTTGTTCAGTTTTACAAGAATCACGGCAAGAGAAGAGATGATATCACAGCCAGGGCTTTAATCTATTATTTATTAGAGCTCAGTTAAATGAGGTGCCTGTGACAAAGCAGGGTGCATGGTTTCGGTGAGGTCCCCTGGGTCCGCTGGAATGCAGTGTATTAGAACTGTCAGTGCAAAGCACTCTTAGAAACTTTCTGCTGGGACATAACTCCCCTTAGGACTTCCAGCTCCTCTTAGCAAAGGAAATTATATCCATAAAAGCAGATTGTAGATGGATTAGGTCTGTACTGAAGACATACCTGTGTTAGAGATTGTGCCTGATGGACATAGTTTTACCATTTAGATATATCCTTAACGTTTCTGCGCCCCAGTTCCCCAGGTGTAAAACAGGGATAAGATTCTTGACAACTCAAGGAAGAAGGGGAAATACATTAAACATGGTGAGACCACTTAGTACGACAGTGATGGGGAGGGATTCTGTAATGAGGAGATACTATTTCACATTTATGTTTTTAAGGGCTTGGGAACGCTTATCCACTCAGGAACTACACCGCAAATTTGTGTCCATTAGTCTTTGAAAACCTTCTGAAAGGCAGGAACTTTTTGCCTCTTAGAATAGCTTAGAGCTCTTGTAGACCTGCAAATTCAAACTGTCCTGTGCGTTTCTGTTTGGGCAAGTAAATATTTCTCAACTTAGTGCTGGAAATTCTTTTTCTTGTACTACATCAGATATTGTGAAAAGGGTTTGTGACAAGGGATTGAAGAAATAGGCTGGGGATTTAAAAACTTTGTTTACAACCACCAGACAAATACGAACATATAAACAAACGTAATTTTTTTTTTCTACTTGTTCATGTGTTTTCAAGCCAAATGTGCACTCATTCAGTCAGCACAAAAGCACTCCATCATTTTATGCTGTTGGGGTTTGGGCAGGAGAAGATATGGACTGGGACATCTTGGACAGTGAGATTCTTTGTGGATATTTTGATCCTCAGAGCAGCAGTCCCCATCAGACACTTCTCAAGCCCCTTATTTTTTCAGTGATGTTAGTCATCTTTAAGTGGATGTTTCTACTTTGAGAGCAGAACTAACATATACTGCGTGCTTACAGGACAGGAGTGACATTTAAGATCAGATTTTCTTTTTTTCCAGCCACTTGGCAATGCACACAGAACTCAAATGATGTAGTCAACAGCGATAGGATCCAGGAGGCCACTCTAAGCAGCTGTTTTCTCACCAGGTTGTTCGAGCTCCCAGTTGAGGCTTTGCTTCCGGAGCCACTGAAGCCTTCCCTGTCAGATCAGTGACATGGAACAGTGGTCAGAGTAGCAACTTCTCATTTGCATGGTTTCTTGACGGGAGGTAGATTTTTTTTATTTCTAAGTGTTGATAAAATCAGAACTCAGTTGCCAGGCTTCCAACCTACATCCACGTCAGCTATGTATTAGTAGGATACTTTGATTTTAGTACCTTGATATTAGTAGGATAGGTTGACCCTAGAATGCTTCTAGTGTGTGTCACATATCTGATTGACAGTGGTTCCAATGAACCTTTTACTTTGACCCTCTTTTCTTTATCATGAATGATGTCTAAGCAATAGCAACAAACTGTCTTGAAACTTCGGTTTCACTGTTTGTTGTTTTTGTTGTTTTGTTTTGATGTTTTCCCCCCCCCCAGTTCTGTGAACAGCTGTAGTAGTTGTCCTGACCTGGGAAACTGGCAAATTTGTAGTCCTTACAAATAGTTCAGAGAGCAAAACCTACAAAAAAGGAAGAGTTCAGCAGTATGCTTTCAGTGTTTTTAAGAATATATAGGAAAATACAGACAGGAGAATCGGGGACCAGTTATACTGAAGTAGTACACACCAGTAAGGCAGAGGCACTTTTCTGTTTAGGCATACTAATGAATAATTTGTATATGTGGTCCTGTAACTATACACCAGTATCTTTTATATGATACAGTGCTAAAACTGTAATATTTGCAATCACCCACAAGCTTTAAAAAAAATAAAATCCAAATTAAGTAGAATAGCATGCAGAATACAGCACTTGCCTGCTCAATCTGGTATTGTAGTATCAATGAAGATTGATTTAATGGTATTTTCCTCATAGGAAGTGTTCAGAAAACCAATTTCCCATTTTTTCCTACTATGTTGTCCAGGAAAACAGAGTGAATTCTGTTAAAGTTATTGGAAAAGTCATAGAGGCTCTCCCCCTGGAAAGAATAATTTCATTGGGACATCTGTTTGGTTATTGGGAGAAAAAAAAAAAAAAGGCATGACGTTGACTTCAGGTTTTTTTCAGAAGAGTTATTTCAAGTTTTATTTGATTGAAAATAAATATTTTGGATTTTAATTAAAAATATGATTTTCTGGATGCACATATTTATATACACGTAGGGTAATTAAAGGTCATTGTTGTCTTACTTAGCTGCGTCTTTGTGACAGTTTTATTTCATTTGTGGGAGAATAAGTATAGAAAATGTAATAATAAATCAAACTTTATTGTAGTTAATGCTTTAAACATTGGAAATCATCTGGAATCTGTGATCAAATTACCAACTGAGTATTATCATTATTTTAAGTACCCATTTTCTGTTTCCATGTAAATAATGATGAGCAATAGGGAACCGCTACATTACTTAGCATATTTGTTTGTTAGCAATTTTTCCTTTTGTTGGGACTTAAAAAAAAAAAGGAGGAAGCAGGGTAGGAGCTGCATGTCTGAAGGTAATGCTGACTTGGATTAAGTTGTTAATGATATTTCCATTTGGAATGTTCCAAAGAGTGAAGCAGAGACCCAAATTAAATGTATGTATGTAAATTCAGCATTTGTCAAGGCCAAAGCAAAACAGCAGTTAAGGTTTTTCATGTCTCTCTCTTCAGTTGTTATAATTTCATGAAATTGTTCTGCAGCTGATCTGGGCAGGAAATCAAACATCTCAGTCTGAAGTCTGATCCAGATCTGTAACTGAGAGCAAATTCATATACCTGGAACTCAGTATCACCTCTTCACTCATTTAAAAAAATTCGAGTTAAGGCATCCTTTTTAGCTCACTTGTAGTTTTGGAAGCTTATTCCTACCAGTTTGCTGATCTGCCTCTGTCTCTTGCCTTTATCAGATTTATGTACTGAATTATGCTCGATACAAAAATACATTAAATAATTTAAAGTATTACAAATTTCACATGATCTGACCAGTTAGAATAGTTTTCAGATGTTTAGAATGTGTTTTCAAAAGCTACTTCATAAAAATAACCTAACAACCTCCAAACTCACAATACCTCGGAGGAGGAGATCTCTGTTTTTTCTGGAGTCAGTGTTGTCGAGACATAATGCAGAAAAATTGTTGAGACTTGTAAGATTGCAGTCAACCTACTAAAATATTCTCTGAATTCCTCCTTAGATGTTTGCTGAACACTGCTACTTTAAGGTGAGAAAGGTACGAGGTGGCTGTGTAGACTGACTTTTGAACAGCCTGTAGTTGCACTTCCCTGGATTAATTTCTGCCTCTCAAGGTCTGTTGCCATGGTGGAGTTTGTTTTAGAAGAGCAGCTAGTTTAGATCTTAAAACATGATGAAGCAACCTGCATTATACACAGAAGAGATTTTCTATTGTAATCTTTATGGTAAAAATCTTACTCCTGTTTTGCCAACTGTGCCCACCCAGTTGTTGAATGTGCTTAATCTTGGTTTACTGTTTCCCAGTATCTTGTTTTGTCTTGTAGTTTCTGTTGGTTTCTGTTGAGTTGTCCACTAATACATCTTTGACATAAAGGCACATTCATAAATTTTCAGTGCAATGGCCTGATTAAATGTTGTGTTTCCTCCATGTGCTATTTTGTAGGTTTCCAAATGGACTGTAGAGGATTAGGGTGTTTTGTCTCTTGTTTGAAGTACAAGAGCTGTAGTTTGTTCATTAGGAGCATGAGGCTCAGGGTTGCAGATTAACCAGCTGCACTGCCTGCATTCATGTGGTCACAACCTTCCAAATGTACCCCATCATGAAAGGAAGAATTAATTATAGTCCTAATTGACTGTTTCCTTGGATATAAGCAGGAAGGAACTGCTAGGAGGCAAAGTGATTAATCAGTTAAGCTAGTTACATCAATCAAATGTGTGAGAAAGTTCATCATCCCAAAGGCAAAGTAATGCTGAAACACAAAAGCCATCAACTCTTTCATTGGGGTTTTGCTGTGGGTTTTTTTGTCAGTTTTCAGAGGAATTGCAAAAAAAAAGATTAAAAAAAAAAAAAAGAAACACATGGTGATTGACCCGGTCTGTTCTTGACAATCTGTGTGGATTATGGTGGAAGAGGTAATACAGCAATCTGTTCTCTTATCAGACCTTGCATGTAGTTCTCATTAAAAGACCTTAGCATAAGTTTTTTGTGTGGATGACAAGTCACATGTGTCTCCCAAACAACTAACTCTGCCGCTATCTCACGAATTCTGTCAGTTGTACTGTGAACTGGCATTTTTTGGTTGCAGTCTCAGTGAGGACCTACCCAGAGAGCTTGATCTAATGCAAGCATAAAGCTTTAACTCTCAGTTGACAGTGCCTCCTGGTGTTCCCAACCGTGTCCCCTGGTTGCCAGCCCTTGAGGGCAAGGGAAAAAATTCTGGAAAATCCCTTTGAACCATTATCATCTTCATCTGAGGATGTTTTTGCTAACTGTAATCACCTGGATTGTAAACAGTGGCTTTTAAAGAGCAATTAAGGTTTCCTTGCTTTGGCTGAGACCTCTGCAGGAGAGACAGGATGGGTAAGCACTCTTCTCCCCCGTGCCAGAGTGTCTTTGTACAGGGCTGCGTTGTCCATGCAACCTTTCTCCTGGGCAGCGCTGGTTTAAACCCAGCTCGCTCCTTGGGTCACGCACAGATCTGCAGTGCATTGGCACAGCTGAGGCCGTGGAGTGGGACAGGAAAGGACACAGTGTGGGTGAGAACAGCTTCTGCCAGTGAGACAGCAAAGGTCTGTGGCACCGAGGTCCCCGAAACTCGAGGCAGAAGCTCAGCACAGAGACCATATGAGTAGCTTTGCTTACAGGAACCGCTTGTGTGCTTATATATGGCCATGTGAACTGTGTTTCCAGGACCAGAAACTTCATTGTGGGGCATTATTTTAGGAAACAGTCCTGTTCCACTCACTTTTATCTGTTGATAGCTAGAAGCTGATAAATAGAAGGCTTTCTGTTTGCCTGAGCTCTGGAGTGCTGTGGGTGCCAATCTTGGGACAATGGAAAGAAAACTTGGGAAATAGAGCTGTGCAGGAGGTGGGAAACCGTAAGAACAAACAGGCTTCTCTAAGTTAACATTTGAAAAGCTAATTACAGTTTTATAAAATCTACTGGATGTAGCAACGTATTCAGATACAAGATCTCTATATCTAGAAAAAAGCATATGAACACTTGTGCTGAACAGTTCTTTATTGTAGCTGAAAGACTTGGGTTCAAAGTCTGTTTGTGTGTATCTGTATTGCTACTTTGGTTTTCACAGATGTGTATTCATGCTTATAAATGAGCATGTACTAGTACATAGCCTAGTCTGTGTGTAACCAATGTGATATTTAAGTGTTGAGATGTAAATTGTTTAAATCAGAATATAAATATGACCAGTATTAGTCTTGTCCTTGCTTTGTTTCTGTATTTTACATGTTGGACTCTGTAATGATGATGTGCTGAATGTTAGTTAACAGCTTCACTTATGAGCTTTCCGAGGTAAATTAATTGTTTTAGAAAACAGGGTATTCTGCATATGTAAGAAGAGACAAATTTAATCCCAGTTGCTCCAGAGGAAACATGATTACAGGTTAGAGAAGCAATCTGAATTTTTTATAATTATTATCTATGCAGTGCTGTTTGCATTAGCATACATGTTTATTAAGTGGGGATTTTATTTATATGTTTGCTTTTATAAATATCAAATCCATAGCAACTTTTTAATGCAACTACTTTTCATCTTTTATCATTGTGCTCAGTCTTTGGCAGAGGGCTCTCATTTTGTAAGACTAAACATTTCTAGGAGGGTCATCTTTCGCTTGCATATAACTTAATTTTCTTCAATCAAAGGTGAAATGTAGGAAATAATACTGAGTCTGTAAATGTCTCTGCATGATCAAAAATGTCTTTTGGCTAGTGCACTTTTGGACTTAGTGTTAAAAAAGGTTATCTTGAGTAACAGGACAAGTGGCTTTGCTCAAGTAGGAATATTGGACCAGATGATCACCGGAGCTTCCTGTCAACATCCAGCGTTCTGTGATTCTGTGGTGTGTTGTTTTTAAAAAAATCTATAGCACAAGACTTACCATTTTTAAACAAATAATATGTTTGCCTTCTCAATTTCCTTTTAGAAGTGGAAAAGATACTGGTAACTATATATGCTTCAGAGACAGACCAGATGTCTCAAAAATGAAGCAACATGCCATGACTAGGGTAATGCTGAGGAAACAGGAATATTGTCTCCAGGTGAGCAAACTATTTTACAAAGGCATGTGGCCATGGAGGATGCCCAGTCTATTCTGGACCTCAGCCTTATGACCATGGGGGCCTGTTGTATAACTCTACTCTGTCTCTTGCTCCAGGAGAGAATTATATTTTGCTCGTACAGCTGTATAAGTTGATTTGCTTTGCCTTTATTCGGAGAAAAGTGAATTAAACCTCTAATGAATAAATCTAATTTTAAAATTACATTGTTATCTTCACTGCAGCAACATGTGAGATCCTTTCTGAGGTTCGCCAATCAAATGTATAAAGTACAGTACAAAATAAAATACATTCAGCTAGGCATTTTCATTTTCAGAGTCAAAGCAATGTGATCTTTGGAAAAGTGGTATTTCAGCAAAAATTAGGCCAGCCAAAAAGCTTTGAGTTGAGTAGGTCCTCGAAGTCCTTATGGCATCCAATAAAAAATAGTGGGTTTAATGATATATAGACTGACTGGCTCCACTGGGCTTTTTGGTAAAGTAGCATTCATTCAAATGGATGGGGATCATTGAAGAATTGCAGTTGATGTGCTACATTAATTTTGGTTTAAAAAGGGATATTATCCAGCCTTAAAACCAAAATGTTACTGAATTAAAGCTGAAAAAAACCACATTTTAAACTCTTAGAATAGTGCTAATTGTCCAAATACTATTTTGAATCTGAATTCTGGACAAAGAAGTTTAAAACAATGTATATCATTACCCATGAAGTTGTAGCTGAGACTTTTAAGTATGTTTTCCTTAGCATAAATTCTTAAGACATAGCGCTTTATCATTCTTTTTGGCTAAACATTTTTATACAATAGTCCTCAAGCATGCAGCTTTCTCTCCTTAGGTGTAACCCATACTCTCACACATTTATGTCACTGCATATGCTAAAATTTGTGGTTTTATCCTGTCTGCAAGTGTTTGTGAAGTGTTGCTCATAGTCTCAAAGCTTGTGAAGTCCTTTAGGGTTCTTGACCTCGGCAAGTTTGGAGGAGGCCAGTGATTGTATTAAAAATAGGTATTTTTGTGAGATGTGTCTGCACTTGTCAGGTGTCCTGAGCCCATAGCCTGGTGCAGGCTCAACATTACTTAGGCAGTAGAATGACATACTATTGGTGTGCTTTTCACCCGTGGTCTCTGAGGAGAGTGAAGTGCCGTACGTCCAGGTGCTCCTCTGTGAAGTGTGGGCAGGCTTGGCACAGCAGTGCCAACTGTGCTATCACAGAATCAATTGTTAGCGTTGGGAGGCACTTCTTGAGATTATCCAGTCCAACCCCCCTGCCAAGGCAGGGTCACCTGGAGCAGGTGATGCAGGAATCCACAGCCTCCCTGGGCAGTCTGTTCCAGTGCTCTGCCACCCTCAGTGGGCAGTTCTTCCTCATGTTGAGGTGGAATTTCCAGCCAATGCACCTCTGCCTTCCACCCGGCTTTTCTCAAGCTGTTTTCAATATGAGAGACAAGACTGCTTATGAAAAACTCCTCATCCTTAAAGCTTGAAGCATTTAAGGAAACTTTTGAGCCTGCTGTGCATCCTTAAGTGAGACCTAGGTATCAGTCTGTGGTTTTCAAGATTGTCCTCTTTCAGCAAGACTGGTCAGATGGTGAGCTTGAAAGTTAGTCAAGTGTTGGCAAATAGGTCTATTTCTACGAATCTTAGCCTTATATATTGCTACCCAAATTTCCATCCTCTTTTCAGTACTAACTACAATCTATGTCACTAATTATCTGTTTTCCATCTTTCTGAAGCACTCAGTTTTGTAGGCAAGTATATAAGTGCATGCAGAAGGCCACATAGTAAATGAGGGAGGTGATGTATTTGCACCACAAGGGGTGGGATGAATGCTTCCAGTGCCCTTGACATTTTATTTTTATATAGTATTTAAATGTTGCATGTGTGATGCCATTCCTAAAAATGTTAGTGAGGATAACACCTTTGCAGCAGATCAGATTGCCTTCATCTATTGCTTCCCACGATTGTCTTGTCCCTCAGTGGGCTACTGGATTTGCAGCATTGAATGGAACTGTGTGCTGAGGTACTTGGAGAAAGACCTGAGCCAAGCACCTCTGGAGAGTGCCTGGAGTGGTGTGAGGGTGCCAGGCTTCACTGGAAGATTGTTTGTACCAGAAACCAAGTTGTTGTTTTTTTGGGTTGGTGTGGTGTGTTTTTGTTTTTAATTCTACATTGTGTTCCAAATGCACAAGTAATTGAATTAGCTAGCAGAACAAAGTCTTCTGCAGTGCGTGGAAAAAGATGGGAGGTCAAGCCCTTTCTAATAACTTAAAAAAACTAGGAAATAGTCTCTGAAAACAGCATTGCCTTCAAACTGACTCATGCAAGCCTAAAGCCGGAGTCTTATCTCTTTCCTTGAAATCCATGTTTATTAAATTGGTAATTGCTTTAAATTGAAGAAATAAGGAAGGACCTGACATTTATTTTCCTTCTGTGACTGCTTTTGTCTTTGCCAGCTGGTGTGTGGGAACTCCTAGTGAGGGTCAGCAGAACTTGTCAATGTTCATTCCAGAGCAGAGCAAAGGGAAAGCCACAAAATACTTTTAAGCAGCTCTGCCCTCACTTTTCTCACACTGAAGTCTCTCTAGCAAAGTGAGCAGTTGCCCAGTATGTTTTACTGTCCTCAGAAAAATATTGGCACATCAGCAAAAGAAATGTGCACCAGAAATGTAAAACTGGACACCTGTGGTTGGGCAATGCTCTGGGAAGTAGCTTTAGGGTTCCTCGAGGGACCTCTGGGACCTGAAGATTGATTTATACCCTGGACCTTTTATTCTGTAGGCTGAAACTAGGGGAATATTATTCAAAAAATTTCGGAAGTATTCAGCTTGGTTATGTGCATTTTGCATCATACACATGGTGCTGGTGCCTGGAGTCAGTGTGGATCCATGTTAAAACTAAAACTGAGTTTCTTATTTTCATTAGGGCCTGGCTTACCAAGTAATGCTTTAGGTCTTTTTCTTTCCCTCTACCCCCCACCCCAGAAGAATCATCTCTGAAGTTCTGATCAATTTTTGAATACAAAGATATACCCAAATAACATTTTGCTACAGATATTGCATTACATTACAGAGGTCATGCTCTATTTCCTTATTCTCTCTCTCAATTTTTTTTTTATTGCAACTGCACATTGGAACTTTGATCTGAATTTTCCTAATCCAGCATTTTTTAATCCCATGTAGCATGAGAATCCCAGAAGTTTAGTCCAGCAGGTTGGTTTTTTCGATTCTTTTGGCCACACTGATTTCAGAAGTTCCAGGAACATTTAACTTCAGCCCTGAGTCCTGAACCTGTTGGCAGAGGAGATTTATGAAAGGAAAAGTACATTGTGCTGTGAACATGTTATTTGTAACTATAGCAACTCTTACAGAAAGAAATCTGCAAGTTACAAAGGTTTGTATGTTGTGATCACCTTTTGGCATGAAGTAATAGCAGTTGTCATTAGTGAGAAAAGGGGATTAAATAAGTGTATGCTGTAAACTTAAGCTTTGTTAAGTTCTTACAACAAAAACCTCCAAGCCAGGCAGCTGTTTATTCTTGATGCAGGGAAACTCTGCTTGTGGATGGCATTCATGGAACAGTCGACACACTTGAGTTGTGCCATGGTTTAAAAACCCTGCTTGGTTTGTTGATGCTGATGTTTGTGGTGTGTGTGGGAGAGTTGAAGGCACAGGTAATAGTTTCTGAGCAGAGCGGTCAGACCTACAGTTTTTAATTTACATCTCTGTGGTTTTCAGTTGGAATCTGAACTTGTATTTTCATTTTACATTAGTCTTTTAGTCTGTGAATATTACTGCCTTGATAAGGAAAGAGGGGAAACGGAGGAAATGAGTTTTTTTACTGATACTTAAATTTAAAACATGAGCTCCTGATGAAATAGTGCAGCAAGCACCTTTGTAGGGGAGTTAAAATCTAAATGCCTTCATAAAATGTGCATGGTAATACTGTTCTGGAACAAGACCTGATTACTTCTTTGTGACGGGAGATGCCACTTAAGGTGTTTTCAGCTCATAAACAGAGCAGAAAGCATCAGTTTCACCATCTGAGAAAAATGTAAATGTACAAACTTTGTGCTTTAGTATTTTTGTGGGTTGGCTTGCCCAGGAGCTAGTCACTGACTGACAACAGCACTTTCTTTGACTCTGGGACTGTCACTTACAGTTTGTTTAATCATCAAAAACGTGTGATCAGAATGACTACTTCAGTAGTCTTACAGTTCAGAATAAATGTCACCATCAAGGACTATCTGTGTGCATCAGTGCAAGCCAGGACTCAGTACAGGCCTCAATGTAGTAGAATTAGCCAATAATTAAAGACAGTAAGGGATCAGAAGTTACCCAACAGAAAAGCTGCTGCTTAGCAGCCTTAGTGAAATCTTTATCAAAAGTGACTGCATGAGAAATATAAAGAATTCCCTTCTCTTCTGTTTGCAGTGAAGGATATAAACATGGGGCAAAGTTTTAACTTTTATAGTAAAAATATTTTCAAAGTAAAAAAGGCATTGAAATAGTTATGAAATGCATTAAGCAAATTCAATCTTTAATAATCAGAGTAGGATTGTTTTGTACATACGATTGCTTGGCAGTCTGTGGTGGTTTGGCGTGCCCTCCAGCAAGGGACTGGGCTGGAACCCAGAAGCTCACTTAAAGGAAAATAAAGCTGTTGTAAAATCCTGTAAAGTCTCCTGCCAGTCCAGGTTTTACTGCTGCTTTTATTGTTGTTTATTTTAGACTTCTCTAGTTCATTCCTATAACTTGTCAAGAGTACAATGTAGTTTGTGTCTGTCTTAGAGCTGGTTGAGAAAAGCTGTCTGGAGCAGCCCTCAGTGTCCAACGCATATCATTAGTGGTCTGTCTCCCTCTTTCTAAGCCTTGTCAATACAATTTCTGCTCTCTTGCTGACAACATTTATGCTTTAAGACAACAGCATAATAACTAGCTACTGTGCGGTAATGACTGTAAGTCCCCAAAGGAGAAGTTCAGTTTTATTAAGCAGTGATGTTCACAGCTGGGACTGGGGGGATTCTTGTCCTTTTATATTTTTAATTTTTTTAATGATGGCAGGTGTAACAGATCTTCATGGACCTGTTTTTAAAAGCAGGTCTGCCTTGTAAGAGCACTTAAGAAAATGTTTTCTCTGCTGGGATGTCTTAAGGAAGTAAAGGTTCAAATGCAGTTGTGTCGTAACAGTATTTTAGTGCTTAAATTAGATCTACTAGAAGGAGATAATATAAATTAAAAATAGCAATATGACAAGAACTTATATTCTGCATTCCATTTCACAGATCACCTAAAATAATCTGTACCTAAAATATAATAATTAAACAAAAATGCTCTGTTAATTCATGAAAAACTTTAAATAAATCAATCAATAAATAAGCTCACAGTTACACTGAGATTTCAGTTCCTGGATTGAAAAATTGAACTGCAGGCTCATAGCTCCCTTGAGTGTTTGGAAAGAGAATAGCAGCTCTTAATAACAGAGCACTTTCCTGTGAGAGGTGGACATTCACATCATTACCATTTTTCTGGCAACTTTTCAAGCACCAGCAGCAAAAGTTTTCATTGATTGCCTCCTGCTGTAAGGCAGTAATTATACTGCTCTGACTCTTTCATAAACTGCAGGAATTGGAGAAAATAAGGGAAGCTAGAGATACTAGATATGGATAAAACACAATTCTGGCTGAGCTATTTCCTAAGTCACTATGTTCAGTGTAGCAGGCTAATTTTTACACATCTGCACTAAATATAGAAAATAGATTTTCCGGTGCAACAGTGGAGAATGCAAGGTAAAAATTTGATCCAGATGCTGTAAAGTCAGCCACTCTCTAGAAAATGAGAAGGTATTGCATGCAGCTTTTCTGTGAAATTCAGGTCCCTCTCTCCATGACCCAGGTACAGGGGCCATCGGTGTTGATCAAGAAGAATTAGACAGTGTGCAGTTCCCAAACTGATGATGTTTACCATATGGTCAAGATTTTGATAATTGTTGCAGTCCAGTGATGCTGAGGGGAGAAAAAGCTGTTTGGGAGAGGTATTGGTACCTATTTCACTTGAGTGTATTTTCCCTATGAAGATGGCTTAGGCAAAGGAAATGGATGGAGGTGTTTGTGAATTGCACTGAGCTGTCAGAAAGTGATCCCTTATGCCTGACTCCATCTATTTATAATTGACAGGAAGACTTGCGTTCATTTTGATGATGCAGAATCAAGTGCAGCTGGAGGAAAGGAAATGGGGAAACTTGAGCTTAAGTCGTAATGGAATGCAGGAGTTTGTGCATACACAAGTCTTTGTCGTAAATCAACAGATAATTGTTTTTCATTCATTTTCATGACTTGGGTTTGTGAAAATTTATTACTTTATTAAGGAAGCAGCACAGTGATCTAAATGTGTATCCTAATGTAGGAAATGCATTGTGGTACTGATGTCCTCTTAACTGAGATAATGAATTTAAACTTGTCTTTGCCTTTTAAGGATCCTTTCATCTTATCAAGTATGCTGAACAATTTCTGCAGATAAGAGTGTCCTGTGATTTATTTTCATGTTTTCACGAAATGAATGTATTTCGTTGTCATCACCTTGTTCTCCTAATCGTTGCCATGTTTACCTTCCTTATGAGCTCAGCACTGTTAGAGTAAATATATATGGAAAGGTAATTAAAGTATAACAGAGTTTAGAGCACTTGTATGTCACTACATTATTAATTGAGGATATTATGGTTTTGAGATTTACAACTAGTGTATGTTGGTTTTATCACAGGACAGGGGTACATATGTCACTGCTCTTCTCTAGCTTCTCATTATCACAATCTTTACATGTATAATACATAAACATTCTAGAAGGCACGGAGTGAGCATGCACAGAGGGTGACTAGAAAAACAAGTCTTTATTTAAAAATTAGAAATAAAACAGCAGGTTGAGTCCACCTTGTTGTCTTGGCATCTCCTGTCATAGAATGCAGAATAATTCCTCTTGGCAGCAATAACATGAATGGATCTCGAATGTGTTGGGTTTTTAAGGTTCATTGAGACTAGTGAAAGCAAAAGAAAATTACTAAAATGTGTTAGATTAGAGTGACCCAGTGTTTGCAGAGCCGATCTGTGACAGAGCTGGGAGTTTAAAGATTACATTGCAACACTTACTCTCAGTTTTGCTTTTCTTCTCGATAGTCTCATTCCCTTTATACAAATCTCTATGATGCAGAAAAGAGAGGACTGTTTAAAATATAGAAAGAGCCTTTGAGTACTTGAATCTCTTATTTTTATATCTTCAGCAGTGCTAGGTTAGTCCCTAGCCCTATCCAGTTCCTGCTGCATGGGTAGTATGTTCACAGAATGCATGTTATGAACAATTGTTACTAAATCATAGAATATACTGAGTTGGAAGGGACCCACAAGGATCATCAAGTTCAACTCAAATTATTCCAGTTTACTGTTTTCAGAAATAATGAAAAGTGTGCATAAGATTGTACAAGATGTTTCCAGTGCTAGGGAAGTACTCAGTGGAGACGCTTCCTGCTTTCTGATGCTGGAATTGTTGAAAGCTTTGTCTGTGTTCAAAGATTCAGCTACTACTTTTAAAAATTACTTTTCTTGTTCTTAGTGTTCCTTTTGCTTTAGAAGTTCATACTGAGTAAGGTGCTGTTTAGTTACCAAAGTGGGCTACAAACGTGGGCTCTCTTTGAGATAATTTTTCTGATTCTTGCAAACTTGGATTAGTTCTTAAAGCAAAATACAAAGAGGTCACTAGAAATACAGACACATGAAACATGATAAATTGAGTCTGTACAGAGCTGAATTGGAGTGGTATAAAAATGAACTATTATGTCATCTTCATTTTTTTTATGCTGCCTTGTAAACACCCTAAATTTGACTCAGATGTAAATAAATTCTATTTAATATTTATTAATGTAATTTATGCTGCAGTCCAATAGCGAGCTTCTGTGTCTTACATTTTGGCTCTCTACTCTTGCAGAGCAAAATGATATCCAGGTATTCTCAAGCAATTAATCCATACTTTAGAGGAGTGGCAGAATCAGAATCTGAAGAATTTTCAGAACCCCCTGCAATCTCTCACAGAAACTTTCCATGCATGTTAATTTCTATGAGGGGTGGCTTAAGTTTTACTACCACTGGTATTTAGAACAGTGAAGCATCAAAACCTTACCTTTTTGCTAAAGTAACAAAAAACCCCCAAACAAACAAAAAATAACAAAACCCAAAACAAACACCTCCCCCCCCAACCTCCCCACCCCAAACCGAACAAAACAAACAACAAATCATAAGAAGAAGAGGAAAGAACCTTCTAGCATTTTTTGCACTTAAAAAGTGGTTTTCTCAAACTTACATGGAGGTACAGGCTCTGGAAGGAAAGCACAGGGACAGGTTTGACCTCGATCTGAACTTGTGAGTAGAGCTTCAGTAGGAGTGCTGTCCCATTCTCTGGTAGATGTGGAGCCGCACAGATTTTCCACAATTCTCACACATCCTAATTCGTTCCTTTTTGGTAAATTTAGGGTCTGTCTTTGATCTTGGCATTTTTGAAATTTATGCTCAATATGCGTGATACAGGAAGAAAGCTTTCATTTTATCAAATCCATCATTTGGCTTTACTAGGTCTGTCTTACTGTCTTGTGGAATTCATTCTCATTCAGTGACTAGCAGGTTAATATAGGGGGTTGACTGAGCTTTTTTATCTAATATTTCTGTCTAATTTCTGTATTTTCAGTAAAAACTTCAGTGTTGTTTTCAATATGAGCATGGGAATCTGGTGAGGAAAATCACAAGAGAGGCAATTAACTTAAAGCAGACCAGTTAACAGGTCTGGAGTATATTCTAGTTGAGTACTGTTCCTGCTTACCGTCACTTCGTAAGGACCCATTCTCTCTGGAGGTATCGTGTTCTGTAAAACGTGTATTTCACTGATAGTGCGGTTATTGAACTTTATTTTATTGTTCTTTAACAATTGTGCTGCATTTAAATGTACATAAAAAGTGATACTTGGCAGTTACCCATCTCCATAAAGTTCGTGTATACTTGGAGAAGATTCTGATACGAAGTTCTGCAGTGACCTTTCCCCCATCCACTCTAATGTGGGGTCCAGATAAGCAGTTTGATAAAGAAGTAATTAATTTCATTTTCACTTCAATACAGTTTCTTACATTTTCTGGTTCATATTACATCTATTACAATTTCTGTAATGATCAGCTTAAAAATAACACACCTAAAAGTAAATAAATGCCATGCTGCTGAACTGTGTTAATGTCTTGCTAGTTAAGTAAGTGTGTGCCACTTCTATTTGCCATTGTCCTAGTGACCCGCAAACACATTAGGAGTTCCACCTAAGCAGTGTTGCAGCCTAAATCCGGTGAGCTGATGGTGGTATTTGACTGGACTCCTCTGTAAAACCGGGGTTTATGACTTGTGCCAGCAGTAGTGTCCCCTGGGTGGTGGTTGTACACCCAGAGTGGCTGGGGGGCTGGCTTGCCCTGGTGCCTGGCTGTGCAGGCACATCAGAGGGAGCTCAGTGGCCCCAGGGTCCCTGTGCCACTGGTGCCGTGTCCCAGTCCAGCACAGGCTGGCTTGTGCCGTGACCACCTGGCCAGCTGACAATTGAACCCAAACTGTTGTTTCTAGCTCTGCTGTTCCATACTGCTTTTCTGTTAAGTGACAAGTGGGGATTTTTTTCTAAATTACAGATTTTTTTGGTTTACGATGGCAAGTTTATTTCCTAATTGTGTAGGGACTAGAAAGGAATTAAGTGAGCAAGTCCTTTAATTTAAAATATACAAGTGCATTACTGCCCTTGTTCTCTGATGAATCAAACATTAGGTATATTAATACTAGTAATGGAACGTAATAGCTACTCATCAGAAGTAAAGATAATTATTTCAGGAACACAAAACTAACCTTGACAGATAATTGCTTGTTGAAATCTGATGCTGTATAACAAATGGAGGATTATTAACAACAGACTCCCATGTTCATCTATCATTAAATCCTGTATGTTACAATGATAGGGCTATCATTTCATTAAAAGCATCCCTTTTCTTGGAGGTGCGTGTCAGTTCTTGATTAGGGATTTTGATTGCGTGAGTGCAGTTCTGTTCTAAATAAATTATTGTGTTGTCCTCCAAAATGCTGAGAAGCTCTGAGTAAATTTTGTCAGATGTGGGTTATATAGGAGTATATTACTTGCTGAATGAAAACCGTCATTCCATTTCACTGATTGTTTTTTCTTTGTCTTTTTCAAAACACAGACAAGTCCTAGTGTTTTTAAATGTATGTTCATCTAGCAGGCACCTTGAGGTCTGTCAGTATTCTCATCCACTGGAGAAAACTGTAACTTATAACATGAACTAGTGAAAAGAAGTTGGAAGGTAAGAAATAGATACTTCAGAGACAGTTTTCAGGTTACGTGAATAATGAACCCCAAATTTAGAGAGTAATGTTATATTTCAGCCATTTGAAGCTTCTCTTCAGGGGAGGATATTGGGGATGGATCTTTTGTCTTGTGGACCAGGGTAACAAGGTGCTCCTGACCAGGAAACCCACTGCATGCTGGTTGTCCTCTCTTATCACCATCTCTTACATGCTTGGAGACTCTGCAGGTGATCCACCCGGACCTGAGATGGTTTTCCAGTTATCTAAGCTTGTCTTTCCGAGAGCAAATCTTGTGACTTGGATGGTTGGCTTCAAAACAGGCTGTCTCAAGTCAGCAGTTGTGCCTTGAAAGATGGTTACAGACTTTTTTTTGGGCTAATGTCTTCAAGTGAAGTTTTTATCCACACTAATGAAAAATTTCATGCCCCTTCATTTTGTGACTGAAAAATTAAATTTTTTTTTTTTTTTTTGCGTGGTGGTTTATCATAAGAATATAATATTGTTATAGTCAGTTTAACAGTTTCCCTCAAGAGTTATTCCCCAATTCTACTGAAGACCATAGCGGCACTCATAAAGGCAATGAAAACATGTAAAATTTTCTGCAGCAAATTGTGTACAAAAAACCCACAAACAATTTGTATCAAAAAAGGCATTATTTACCTAATCATTCATGACTGAAAAAAGCCACATGAAAAATTGCCTTATTTCAAAAGGCAGTCATGAAGGCTTCAAAGTACATATAATCTCATTTCTCTATTCTCATTTTACCTGCTTTCTCTCCCTGAACTGGAAAACTGCAGTCATAACTGTATCTATTTCCTGTAGAAGCTATTAGTTAGTAGCATTACATCCGCTTAAACGTGATCACTTTTCTCTTCTGTGTTACTGATACGCTCATAATGTTGCTCATCCATCAGAGGTTGCCATCTTTCCTGTGCTGTTCGTAGTATAGGGAGCTAAAGCATCCTTTTAAAAAGAGCTCAGACATGCCAAAATATTTCTACAGCACTCTCTCTATTATGTTACTCATGTACACTTACAGAGCACAGCCTTCTTGTGATGTATTTCAAATTGTAATGTGAAATTTTTCTCTGATTTTAATTCCTAGGCGAAAGCACTTTAACAATAATTTTTGCATGTAGCTGTCTCAATTCCTCTTTATTTGAATGGCAGATTCATTCAAAACTCCATCTGGCTTCCATAGGAAGCTTGCACAAGTCCTTGGAAATGGATGTGGGTTTTTTTTTCAGGACACAAGGAACTGTGGCCAGGATTAGAACCTCTTCCTCCTGCAGTGTACTTGCCAGATGGCAAGGTTATTGAATCTGGTTTGAACTCAGTAGGGCTTAAAGGAATGAACAAAGACCTGAGAAGTGGGTGCTTCTACTTCAAAGGTCTCCTCTAAAATTAACCTCCAAAGATTTATATGCAGCGTATGGTTGTGACCTGGCCAGTCCGTTGCATACCTCTCATCTCTTTCAGTGCTTGAAATGGAGTTAGGGTGACACAAACCACTTTACAGCATTCCAGTAATTTCACAACGTTTGGTGAATCTTGTTACACAGCTAAATCAAATTCATATATTTTTTTATTTATTTATTTGATGGTGATGTAAAGTCTCTTTGCTTGAAATGTGTTTTCATTATGTTTTCAAGTTAAACATGAAAGTATGACGTATCCACTGGTATCACTTAAAACTGTCCTTCAGTGCTGTCCTTAATATAGAAGTCTGCTCTGTACCAAAACCTAACACTTCTGATGGACAAAATTTTAGTTTTATCAGCTATTAGGTATGAATCGAGTAGTAAAAGATTACGCTTCTACTTAAATCTCCTACAGCGCATTTTCCTAATTGCTTAAAGTGGCTTTTAAATCAGGGTAGAGTCACAGCATATTTTGAGTTGAAAGGGACCCACAAGGATCATCGAGTCCAATTCTAAAGTGAATAGTCTCTGTGGGATAGATCCCATGACCTTGGAATTATTATCACTGTGCTCTTAACGAACTGAGTTAATCTCAGTTTTTACACTTGTGAAATACATTTCCAGTTAATCAGTGATGTAAATTCTAAATTATTTCCTGAAAGAGTCCTCCTATTCAAAATACAAGGCGTTGTTTTGCATTCCTGTTATTCACAGAGAAATCAGATTTGTATATTATAGGATTTTTTTTCTCCTTTTTTCTGATAATGGAGAAGACTTCTGTGTACTGATGCCAAAGAACTTCAGAGAGTCTGCAGCATAAATATTAACTTTTTAGTTTGAGTGCAGAGCAGTCAGGACGCTGACCTCTGCTCAGGTGTAGCTGCTTTCAAGGTTTCAGGCATTTAAGTGGCCATGTCTGCCATAACTATTTATGTATTTGGTTAAACATGACTGTACTCGCGTGCAATGTGAGCCTCGATTTCGAGAGCAAAGAATATAAAGATGAGCACACTTCTTTAAGAAAAGAAAACTCAAAATATTCCATTTTCCCCCTTTTCCACTTCTCCGTTACACATTGATATTGTTTATATATACTCCACTTTCTGTATATTCCTTTTACTGGAGGTGATTTCATGTCTCTTTGGGGTGCTGGTTCTTGTACCACATGATGTCTTTGTGGTGCTGAGCACACAGCATCAGTCACGTTAGGACTACAGTCTTGAAAATAAGGAAATAATAATTATTCCCCTGTCCTGTAGCTAGTGCTGTATAAGCGTCATTTGTATGCATTTGTGGGTTAAAAGTAATTTTTTTAGTCTTAAGTAGTGAATTTTCAGCCTTGGATTTCTCATGAGGAAGTGTTCATTGTTCTAGAATTAAGTTTTTATACAAAATACTTCGAGTATGTTTGCTTGCACAGGGACTGGGTATCATTCTCTTGTTAATGAACCTGTTTCGTAGGACTTCTGGCAGCTCATATTCCCCAGGTTTTCCTTCACTTCAAAAACAAGAGGGACTGAAAAATATTTGAAATTTATTGTATATGTCCAGGAATCTTAACTTAAAAAGAAGATGATGACAGCATCAGAATGAAAAGTAATAATTTTCTCCAGAGAGGATGTCAGAATTTAATGCGTTTCTAAAATTTTCAAAAAGACTATTGTTGGCTTCTCTTTGATTTAAGTCCTTCAGAGTGAATTCACCTACCATATTACTTTAGCACTTTATGCATATATTGCAAGGTATATGTAGAAAAATTATAATGGGCAAATCCCATGGACATAATTACATCCAGGGATGCTGATGATGTCATGAATCATTGCAAGGTAAAATGGTTTCTGTGGTATTTCCAAATGAAATTAGAGGTCTCTTGTTTACAGTTTGTTTGCAGTGCACTCCATTCAGTAGAACAGTGTATGGATCCAATAACAGTATAAAATAAATATGTGCTATAGCCTGATGCTATTTTGAAGGTGTTTGGCATTATATCTCTAATTTTACTGCTGCATTACCATCATTTCCAGTTGTGTCTGTCTTGATTTAAGCTGGGAGAGCTTTGTGTTAGTAACATATGGAAATTGTTATTATTTGCATTTCTTCAGCACATGTGTGAGGTTTTTATATGGTGGGCTCCTTATCAGAGTGGATTAAATGATGCACAGTTCTGCAGGTATCCTTTCGGATGGGAACAAGTACTGACTGTCAGTGCGTGTGAAGTCCAGGAGTGTGATGAGCATCACTTTGTCCCTTCCCTGCTTGTTGAGGGCCCCACACTGTGATCATATTTGCAAAAAGGGAAATTGGAAGGGAAGCACTGGAAATGGGTAGAGAGGCCATGACAAAGTGAGCTGGTAAGATGAGATCTGTTGAAGAAACAGGGACAGTTGAGCTCTACTAAATGTGAATGTCTGCAGTGCTGGGGTGGGGGATTATTGGGTCAGTCACAGCCGTTTAACTGAAAAAAAAAGTCTGTTTCCCTCCTCACTCAGTTCTCGACTTTCCCATCTGTCATATTTAAAATACTTTTAAGGCTTTTGTATCAATTTAGTTTTTTAAATGTTCCCCATTTTCTGTACCAAAAGTATCATGCTGGCCTGCTAAAAAAGGGAGGCACTCACAACTGGACTCCTCTGTAAGAGAGTTTTATGTAATCTGAGGAAAAGTGTGCAAGCCATTGATACATTTTTGTGTTTTCTCTCAAAAGAGTGCATGTTTAGACTTTTCAAGTGTTTGATTTCATCAAGGGTCTTTTTCCTTCTTTGAGTATCATCTGTGAGGTAATGGAATTACAACTGAGAGCAGCAGATAGGAACTTCAGTGAAATGTGGCAAGCAGAGCTTCCTTAAGTGTTCTGCTTAAACTGGGCCTTGTCTTCAGCAAGGCAGTTTTGCTTTCAAAAAGCAGATGATTTTGTAACTTGAACATAAACTACAGGCCACATTTTTGGTAGCTGTGTCCGTGGCTTGAGTGCACTAAAACCATATTTATATACACCAGATGAGGATCTACCTTTTTCCATATCTTTTTTTGGTACCTCTTTTTAGAGAACAAAGCCTTCAGCGCTGTGGAAATACATCTCTTAAGAAAGTGCCAATGCAAAAATCATTTAACTGGGACTGCCTCTTCTCTTGTGTGCCTTTCTTTGCAGTGGCCTCTGCTCTGTACTTCCCCAGGAAAGAGTACTTGGAGAATGTCTACATCGATGAGCCAGCAGGTATGCCACTCCTGCGCATCCATGCCTTGAAGGATTCAGAGGAGGAAGTGGCCCACTTTCATCTGTGCCAGAATCTCATAATTTCTCGAACAAGATCCCATGAAAAAAGTTGGTTTCAAATCAAAGAAAAAACAGGACTTCTCTACCTCAGCAAAAGCCTAGATAGAGAAGACTTCAACGTGCCATGTAAGTATGTGAAGACTAGCTGTTCTTGTTTGGGTATTTGTTCTTACATGCTCAGTTGATGAGATTTCTCCATCAGAAGATGGGTAGCACATTTGGAAAAAACCCATCTGCCCTCTTAAAATGAGGAGCCAGACCCAGTGAAACCCACAGCAGGGGACAGTATGCCAGAGCCAATGCTGACCTTGGATAGATCCAGTTGCTCACACTGGGAACTCGTAGGGTGGGAAAGGTGCATTACTTGAAATAATTTTTCTGCATTTCACATCTGTATAAGTCACAGCTTTACACTGAGATTTGCTGTTTGTCCATCTCCTAGTGCAAGTGAGGCCAATTCCAGCACTTTGTGCCCAGAGCAAGGCTGTTAAAGAGGTTCAAACTCTTGTGTAAATGGTCCTTGAGTTCTGGTAACATGGATTCACAAAGTACATTTGCTTTTAACACCAAAGAGCTCTTAGAAGAAATGGTTAATCGTACCTCTCTCCCTCTCCTGAGGTTTGGCTTTGTTAGAGAAGCTTACTTTTGAACTACAGAAATTAATTAGCTCTGTTTTTTTCCCCCTTTTATATTCTAGCAGTTAATTGGTTTTGGTGATTTTGATCTATGAGGAAATTAGGTATCATTAGATGGTGGAGGAGGAAATGGGTGAGGATTTTATGGCCTACTGCTGTGATCAGTTGCAGAAATTTTACTGTTGGAGAGAGTCTGTAGTAACTGTATTCAGTTTGTAAGAGCTGTATATCAACTCTACCCTCTGCTTTAGGTGCCTTGATGATGAAATTTTCAACTTCAGACAATGTTTTATTTTTTAAGTGCTGAGTGTTTGATATCTTATCCATTTTTGGTACTCAGTATTCATGAATATCAGATAACTATTTGTAACTGAACAAAGGAGGAGCAGCCATACAGAACTTGAGGCCTTGTTTTGTTCATAGGGATCAAAGTGACCTAGAGCATCTTTTCAAGTGAATTAGATCTGTTACAGAGATATTACTGTGCTATCTGTAGTCAACCAAGGTAATCAAAATAAGGCTTGAGGGTGTATTAGTAGATGGCACTGGTTAATTTTAACTTCTATTTTATCATTTGTCCAGTTCATTATATTTCAATTTGGCCCATATCCTCTGCTGCAATAAACTGTCAGAATGCTCTGGCTGAAATGACAGTAGTTATGGGTCTGTCCTGAGTATCTGTTGCATTCATGCATTATTTTTTCTGCTCTAGTCACTTCAGAAGGCAGTCCTGTCAAAAAGCTGATTACTAATAGAGACCTATTTTCTGTCAGTGTTTTACAGACAGAATGCTGATATTGTTAGTGAAGTTCCATAATGTAAAAATGGTGCTAAGTCCTATACTTTTTTGGCTTACTGGGACTATGACAACTTAAGGTCTTCCCACCAGAAGAATTGTTTCATCATATAATAAGACTAAATGAGCATTTGTGAAATAATTGACTAGAATAAAAAATGAGGAAAAGAAATGTTGGCTTATATTCTGTAAAATATTTCTTCTGATGTTTTTTTTCTCCCCCTATAAGCTGTAGGAAATGGGATGACTTTATCAAAGGTGATCCTGTATGTCTTCCTTTCATCCCACCCTTTCCAAGAGAAGGAATGTGACTCTGCTACACACACCACAGTTTCCCTCTCTTTGATCAATGCTACTACACCAGCTTGCAGTTCCCTGACAGCAAGGCAGCTTTGCTTCACAGAAATGGATCTCTCCTTTCACATCAAGGAGAATAAACCACCTGGCACATTTCATCAGCTCCAGTTACCCTCAGTTCATCATCTGTGTCAGAATCTCAGCATTTCCTACAAACTGTTAGCAGGTAAAAGTGGAACTGAACTGGTCATGTACAGCAGTAGATGCAAACAGCTACACTGTTAAAGATCTCTTTTGTAGTAGACCCTCTGGATTGGTTCTGTAAAGGAAATTCCATTGCAAATGAAAACTGGGCCTGAAGATTTTGCTTTTGAGATGCACAGAGGGGATGGAAAGGAGGACTATCCTCTTCCCTAAAGAAAAGATTAGTTTTAGAAGTTTGTATGTGCTAAAAGCAGACTGAGAATATCCTGAGCTTTAAATGGTTCTGCTACTAGACTGTAGAATCTTCCCATCTATTCCATGCTTTCTCCCTCCGCTAATATAATCCTTCTGTTTCACTTCTGAGTCAGTGTTTTATTGTGCAGTCGTCATGTCCAAATGCATTTGCTGGATTGCAAAAGAGTATTAAAGAAGAAAACTGAGAGCAGAGCCCTATACTGGGAATGATTGTCCTGTGGCTGTTTTCCAGCTGAGGGTCTGCCCTTCCGGTACAATGAGAACACCACGAGTGTGCGTGTGACACAGCGCCTGGACCGAGAAGAGAGAGAGCGATACGAGCTGATTGCCAAGTGCACTGTGAGAGAGGGATTCAGGGAAATGCACGTTGAGGTGCCCTTCCTGGTGAATGTGTTGGATGAAGATGACTCTCCTCCCTTCCTTCCCAATGGCATTGATACTGTAGATGCTGTCGTGGAATTCAGCAGGAAGGAGGTAATGTTCTCCTTTACCTAGTCCCCGAAGTAGGAGCGCACAAGTGGGATGCGGGATTACTGGGAAGCACCGTGTTCTGGGTAATGGATCTCAGCAACAAGCCAGTCATCACGCCATGCTCTACAGACCTGTGATTGTAAAATGCTGCTTGTAGGATTCCTTTCCCCCAAGTTATAGCTTATTCAGATCCCAAAGAAAAAAGATTTTGGGTTAGTAATTAAAGTGTGAAGAAATTTGAGCAGTTTCCAAGGTCAGGGTGGACAATTGCTGAGTCTGTGGTTAGGATTACTGTGTCTCTCCATAATGAGCTCTGCTCTCTTTGTTGCAGGGTTGCTTCCCCCAGTGAGTGTTGTTAGAGCAAGTATATGTGTGTACCCGTTCCATATATGCAAATCTATATAAGACATCAGAACTACATTCAGAACATTTATTAGGATGCTGTGGAAGTAGTGATTGACTTCTGCAGGCAAACATTGCACCTATGAAGTTTCCAGGGCCAGGCTGTTCAGAGAGAGCTCCAGGATCTTGTTTTAATGGTGCCCTCCCCTTTTCCCCTTGCCACGTCAAGGTGATCCTTCCATAGGTCTGAATCCCTGGGTGTCTTCGGTGTCCTCTGCACACAGGCACCACTTGCCTCAGTAAAGCAGTGTACAGGTGGGCTCTTTGGCTCTTCCAAAGGAGCAAAAACCCTTTATAAGTCAATGGTATAGAGAAGTAATTTCTTTGGGGGCCTAAATGATGTATTTTTCATGAGGGAACTTCTGTTTCTTAACAACAAGATCTGTTTGGGTAGTCAGTTTTCCCTTCAAAATATGTTTTGGTCATATTTGTGTCTGGAAGGGAAAAGTGATTTTGGGAGTTTGCTGCCATCTCTCGACTAGAACAAGTCTTGACATGACACCTATGAACTTCCCATGTGCCTGGGCATAAAGTAATTCCTTTTTATTTTTGACAATTTTCTAATTTGAAGGTTTTATTTAGCTGTGGATGGTAGAATAAGAAGGTCTCATACATCTGATAAAGTAAAATACTCTTTTTGAAATTACATGCCTGTGAAGTGTTCACAATGTAGTCAATTTCAGTGGCATTTTGAGTGGGGGAAAAAAAAGACATTATGTTTGGAAACATTCCATTTGGTGACTAAATGAACTTGAAAGGACAGAATTACTAATAAAATTCTTAAAGACCTTTTGACTTCAGTGTCCCTGTAGAGAACAGCAATCTTGTAGGCTAAGCAGACAACCGGGGCCACATCTGTCATTTGTGTATTGTTTGACCTGCCTGAATGTATTTCATGTCTTGTAAGTGCTCATATTACTTACTTGCTTTTTTAAGCAGCATTGTAGAATAACTGATTTTAAGAAAATAAAAAAATCAAGCTGTGCATGTGCATTCGTTTCCCAACTCAGAAGTTTAGCACTGTATTTAGACTCAAATGATTAGATAACAACTTCTTTTTCACTGTCATCCTCTTTTGAGCTTCTAACTCAGATCCAAATAGGTGCAAAATAGTGGTAACCTGAATCTTAAAATTAATTGGAATGAAAGTGGGTTTCAGTGAAATTCTAGGGTTTTATTTGACCAATATTTCAACTTCCAAAACACATACCAGAAGAAGATAGCTTTGGTTAATTCAGCAGTGCCATTCATTGTTTCCTTCTAGGGAACTGTTCTTGCAGCGCTGGCTGTGTACGATGCAGACACCACACCCATTTACCCCCTTGAGAGCAGCAGAAAGAAATACACGGGAACCATTGTTACGGATGATCCCTGGATAAGTGAAACATTTCGTGTAGAGCACGTCTTTGATGAAATCCACTTCAGCCCAAATGGCAGCCGAGTGAGGGGAACTCGGCATGAGTACAGTAAGGTCTCTTTCTTCAATTAAAGGAGACGTTGCTTGTTAGTAAATGATCAGTAAGCTATGCAACTTCTCCAGGCATTGTGTAAATATTGAGCCAAAGAAATCTGTGAAATTTCAAGTTAAGAAAGCACTTTAGTTTTAAACATGTACTGAAAAAATGGAGTTTTGTGTCTTGCTGGGGTAGGGAGTGTACAGGATGATGTTGTGTAAACTGGTAAGCAAGAGATTTTGATTGTAGGATTCTCAGCGTGGTAGGTAGAAGGGAAGAGGGTCTCCCAAACATCTTGAATGGCACAGGCATAACTCCATAAGAACATATTTCATATTTAACTTGCTTTCTGTTTCCTGTTTGGAAACTTTGATATGTACAATTAATTTTGTTATGTCTGTTTTTGCTGGGATTGTAATATCCAAATATACATTTGAGGATAATGCTGTTTGGTAATAGACTAATCTTTTCCTTTTCAGAACTGGTACTGAATAAAACCATTTCAGTCACAGAGCATCGTTCCTTCCAGTTGGATATTTTGGTGAATGACACAGAATATCCTGGTCCAGAAAGACTGGTGATGCTTCATTTCAATGTCTCCATCCTCCCTGTCAACATTCAGTTTTCAAATATGACTTACCAGTTCACTGTGAACAGAAACGCCGAACGCTTTGCGCAAGTAAGAACTGTATTAAAGACTCACCTTCTGATAGAGCTTAGTAGATGCATCACTGGGGTGAGATGTGAGAAGTGTCTGTTGGCTTTAACTGTTTTAAGTAGAATCAGTGAAAAATGTGATACCAATATGATTGGTGTTGTGTGCAGTGGGTAGCGGGGAGACTGGGCAGTAGCTCTCCCCTCACAGAACAGCAGAGGAGGGGCCACACGTGGAAGTACTAAGAGAGAAATAATGTTTGTTATGGACAGGAGGACTTGCAGCCATGAGTGGCTTAGGTATTAATAACTAGAGCAATATCAAGGGCGAAAAAAGAAATTTGTCCAACTGTTGGAGTCCCAGCTCAACATATTCCAGTATATTGATGGCTTTTCTTTAGATAATGGCTAGTTAGTAATTAATGTGTATCCTAACTTAACCCTCAGCTTAATCACCATCATTGCCATTAATAATGCTTTCCAGAAACACTTTCTAACAGGTTGACATTAATCAGGTGAAAATTACAATATAGTTCCTATGGAACATGTACATTAATAAGGAACTAGTTCCATATAATTCATGTTAGGAAAGTGAATATTAAAAATATCAGTGGTGAGTTTTTTTCGGAGAGCTGCTGGAAAGCAAGCCTAGTAACTATTGTAGCAGAGAGAGAGTAACTGAGACTAAAATATGATCATCCTAACTGCAGGGAAAACCAATTCATTAGAAGACTTTTAAGGAAGAATTAAGTTTTATTAGTCTTTTAAGCCTCTGGCTAATTGTAAAAAGAAAGAAAAAGAGAGGTTAGATGTATTGCATGTTCTTTTATTTAATCTGATGAAATACACTGTGGCTTGATAGCTCTTCAGAGTACAGAACAGGCTGTACATTTTATAATGCTACTGCTCTGACAAGGGACATTTTGTCCATAGTCTGTACTCAATATCCTAAATAAGAGAAAGATACTGACCGTGCTCAGATGGTGGTCTCCCTACAGAAAGCTACTCCTTTATGACATTTTGAACTGCTGCAACTTCTCAATTTGCAATCTGTTAGAAACTTCAGAGGATATTCTGTTCTTTTTGCACAGATCAAATCCTTGATGTTATGTTTGAGTTTTTTGTAGCGCCAGATTCTGAAAGCTTTACTCTCCCCTGTTGCCTGCGGATAGGGTGAAACCAGTGATTTCCTCCTAAAAGAAATAATGGCGTAGGTGTGTAAGATAGTCATAGTCTAGCTCTTGGCATCTAGAAATGTGCCTCAACTGTATCTATGTCACAACATGACTGTAATTGTAAACAGTATGGCAACCTACTTTTTAGGTATGTATGAATTTAGATTAATTAATTGTTTTGGTGGGGGTTTTTTTCTGTGTGCATGTTTTTATATATAGGTGTATGCATACAATAATATTATGAATTAATGAGTTCCACATTAAATTTGGTGAACTGTGCTTATCTATGCATACTCTAGATTGCTTGAACATATTAGTTTTAAAATCGGGGAGAATGTGTTTTTGTAGTTTCAGAGTGAAAAACAAAACAAAAAAAAAAACCCAAAACAAAAACCTGTTGACTTTTAAAGCTGCTGGTTTTGCATATTGTCATGAGAGTCAAATGTCTGAAAAGCCATTTTAGGATCTCTGGAAACAGTGGTGCTTCCCACTAATTGTGCAGTTTCACTGGGTGGCAGTAGCAGCAGGGAAAACTGTTCCTGCAAGAACTCCTTCAAGTCTTTGGGAATAAATCTTTGTGCTGTCTAAACACAAATTCACATAAGAGATTTTTGTTCTGATTCTCAAGCAGCAAGGTGCAAAACTCATCCTGGCTCTGGAGATGGTGTTATCAGTCACTTACTTCCGAGACTGGGTTTGAATTTACAGTGTTCTCGGCTTGGAGCACAAGTCAGTGTAAGCAGCTTAGTCCCCAGCACTTCACATTATTAAAGTTGGCTGCATAATTAGCTGTGATGTGCCAGAGCCATCAGGACAAGTACTGGGCCAAATCAATATGAAGGCTGAACTGTCTCTTGCCCTAAGGAAAACACAAGAGCGTGAAGAAATTATTAACTGCTGGGCTGATGCCATTTGTCTATTTAAGCAGCTAAATGAATTGAGTAACAGAAGCATGGCCTGATGGTACAGGCTTGCCCAGTGGCATTTAACTTATCAAAGGACTTAAAGGTCTATTGACATTTACTGAGACAAATGATGAATAACATTGACTGAGATTTTTAGAGAGGTTATATGTCCAAATGTCCCTAGAATTCAGTGAAGAGGAACATTATCATTATCTAGACTTTATTAAACTCTGAAGCTCAAAAGATAAATTTTTCTGTTTCTGATAATGTTAACTATTGAGAGTTTTGCAAACTGTACCTTTGTAGGTTCCTCCCCTGTAAGTTGATGTTAATCCTGATTACCCTTTACTCTGATAACCCTGATTACCTGATTTTTCACCCTCATGAGAAAGGGGAACTGGCTGCTTCCACCTTTTTCCCATGGGACTGTGCTCTGCTGCACCTGAGAGGTGGGCCAACTCCAGAACTTGTGGAACAGAGCAAAGTTGCCAGGCTAGGCTTTCCTTGGTGGAATCAGGCAAAAAGAGAAGGCTGATCTTTCTCTATCTTTCTTGTAGAAATTTCTTGAGGGAGGCCTTTATAGCTTATCCTCAAATTTTACAGAGAAAACAAAACTGGACAGTGCACTGTTCTAAGGATAATCTGCTCTTCAGGGACCCTGAATTTGAGATCTTCTCCATCCCCATTTGAAGGCAATTTCTGTTGATCAGAAAGGTGCCTGGAAACACCATGACAGAGTAGGCAGAAGGGGAAGTTTAATGTAGTCTGTATAAGGTTTCATGCCATCATTGTGTTCTCCTATGGCCTCAAACACCATCTCAGCTGTTGCAAACCTCTGCCAGTTGCAATGCAGCACCAAGGCTAAGATGACGTGGTTCTCAAAGGGACGTGTCTAGACCTTGTGTCTAGACAGAGTTTATGAACAGTGGAAATCTTGTCCTCTTTTTCTTCCTGCCAGTCCCAGCATGCTGTGGAGAGGAGATGGCCAGAAAGAAATGGCCTTGCTTCTGATTGCTTTATCTTTCTGTGTTATGCTGCCATCAAAAACCCCAACAAAAACAGTGCCAAATGACCCAAAGGTGATATGAATGGGAATAAGTTAGATAGAGCAGGACTATCCTATCACAATGTATGCTTATAGAACTTCAAAGGCTTTCTCTCAGACTTTAAATAGTCTGGGTTCATGGGAAGAGGTCTTAGTAGAAAAAAAAATATTGGGGTTTTTCTACATTCTTTAATAAGAATGCTTGAAACCAAGATGTACACATATGCTTTTACCAGCAGTGGTGTTACTTGAAAGCATTTCTGAACTGCAGCGTTTGAAAATAATCCATCACCAAGTTCCCTTCAGTAACACTCCACCCTTTACATTGTGGTTTTCCCTGCAAAGGAAGCCAATGCCTCTGGGCCTGATTGGAATCCCACTCTTGTAAATGGAAAAACCAAAGTGAGCTTTGGATCAGCATCTCTAGGAGCTGGACAGGAGATGCAGCTTTACATTCCTGTGCTGCTTAGGTGATGTGTTTGAGACTGAGGAGTGTTCTGGCAGGCAGAAGTTCAAATATGGCAACCCAACATATTTTAATTTTTAGATGAAATTGTTTTAAAATTGCAAGTGGGAAACAATGAGGTTCTTGTTCATTTTAAGTCTTTCAGAGATCTCTGCTGTCCAGAAACTTTTTTCACTGTAGTATTATAAAAACTATGTAATAGCAATTTTTGTTATTTAAAAACAGTCTCAGCTTTGTTCATTCTGAGCTCTTTGCTTTCCCAAAGACAACCACAGTTTTTTTCACTAGTGAACCTGGGGCAGAGCAGGGACTGAACTCAGACTCTCCCAAATCACAGGGTCTTGTTCTTACTGAACTCTGCTGACCATCAGCATTAGGCACCAAATACTGAGTCTCTGAGTCAAGGCTTTGTGCATTTCCACTGCTAGTCTGAAGACAACGATAATGCTTTACCTCTCATTTTTACAGAGCATAAATCACAGGTAAAGCATTTATGTACTGCATTTGTAATAAAACATCAAATATGTAAATCCAAAATAAATGCTGAATTCTGCAAGGTGTAATATGCTCAATTTTACTTCTGTTGTTTTTGGGAAGCACTGAATATTTTTAACATACAGTTTTGTTTCTATTGTCTGTTATTTCTTTGTTGGTGTTTGAGCCTAGATAGGAAAAATCTGCATTGAAAACTGTATGAAATTCCGTGGTGTAAACATCACCTACAAGTTGCTGTCCCCCAATGTAAGCTGCTATCCTGTGGCCATCCTTCAAGGCCGAGAAGGCAAATACGGAAGCCTCTATGTGAATGATTCCTCTGTGCTGCGCAGACCTGAATGCAAGGAAATACAGTACACTGTTCAAGCTACAGACAAGCAGAGCAGGAAACACACCAAAACCCTCCTCACTGTTGTGTTAGACGGAACTCGTAAGTACTCGAGTCAGTTAGAACTGTTTACTTACTGTTACTGGGTTACTGGTATTAGTGATGTATTTGTAGAGTGATCTACAAACTGATGGCATTAACAATGGAAATGAATCTGAGCTACAAGATATGGATCCCAAAGTTTAAGTTTTGAGTCATACCTTCCTGTAGCAGATATTTGTTTGAAGAACTAACGCACAGAACTAATGCAGTGTATCCTATGCAATTCATAATGTTCAGGATGACATTTGATTTAGAAGAATCTTCTAATGTGTGTCTCTGCGACCTTTATTTTGTATTTCACGTATTCCCATGGAAGAAAAAAAAGGTGTGTGTTTATGTATCTATCTCTAGATATGAAACAAGAAATCTGTGGCCTTAGTGTATTTACTATATACATAGTATATATATGTGTATAAAATAATTTTTCTCCTCCCTTCTCTCTCAGTTTTTTCTTTTATTTTTTAAATGTTTTCTTAACATTCATACAGCAATTGCACTGACTTCATTTTACTGAAAAGTTCATAAGGACAGTGCGTTGACCCACCCTTAAGGGGAAGGAAGTTATAAGTTTTCTCTAACAGCCTCAGCAGAGGAGGATTTCACTGGAAACACACTCATTTCTCTGCAAACTATATTGTATTTTATGCAGAACCTTACAATTCCACCTGATAATCGCCTCCATTCCCTTCTCTCATATCAGAACTCCTATGCCAAGAGCAAATGGGTTGAAGGAAAAGAAACAAAAACCTGCTAGCTGGTGCTAACTACTGTGTTAGCCCAAGAACTAAGTATTTTCCCTTGATTTAGAAGTTCTGTATGAAGCAGTAAGTGCATTTTGTCTCCAGTTTTCTGTTACTGGTATTTTAGCACATATGTACAGTTCTAGGCAGCGACAGTATGCTGTCAGGTGGAGATAACCATGCCATTATGATCTTGCTGTTTATCTTTTATTTCATAAAAAAGAAATACCTGGACTTTAGTGGTTACGTTTACTGATAGTTGGGTCGGCCAGTGTTCAGTCTTTCACTGCTTTCTTCATCTTTCTTTCCTTCCTATCTATCCCTAAAAACAGAGTTTTCCTAATTTAAGCTGACTTGCTTGTGTGTTCATCTCCCTTGTCCTGAACTTAGAGCAAACACTTTTCCCAACAGTTTTAAAAAACGAAGAGGGCTGCCCTGACTCTTGTGCTAGAAGTAAGCACCGTGCTGAATGTGAAGAGTGTGGTGGCCTGGGAGTGCTAACAGGAAGATGTCAGTGGAGACAGGGGAGTGGAAAAGGTACCTTTATGTTATGTGAAATCAAACTTCTGTTTAGTTGTAATTGTGCATTTGACTTCCATAGATACAAACTGATTTATACATGGTAAACTGCCTGGAAGATGGACCTAAAAAATAATTAATCATAATACCCATATGAAACATGCACTAGGAAGGGAAATGTGGTTTAGTTGGAGTGGTCATTCTTGATCTTATCCCTGTTGAACGTGAAATATAAAACACCAAGGAGTGCCTCCAGCTTGCAGCAGTGTAACTGGAACCGGTCACTTATGGCAAGATGCAAGATATTCCTTGTGATAGTGAATTGACTTTGGAATACAGATCACTGAGCCTCTGAGCACAGAAGCTGTGTCCCAGTTTTCTGGGGTCTGGAGCACAGATCTGGCAGGTGACAGCACTCCTGATTCTTCCAGAACAGTGCTTCTGTATTGATGCTTTGTCCCTTCAGAGAACATAAGTATCAGAAATTCTCTACAACCACTTGTAACCCTTGTATTCGTATGTGAAATTGTGTAGAGACCTCCTCAGTTGTGAAAGCCACTCTTCAGTCTCAAAATGGTCACCCGGCTCTTTCAAGCAATACTCCCCGTAACTGCAAGTGATATGACCAAAGGGCTGTCAAAAGCAGAAAAGATGGCTAAAAATATTTCTTCTGGTTGCTTTTGGCTGTTGCCTTGCTTGCTACTTTAGCAGATATTTATACTCATAGATGTTTATAACCTGTGCTTTGGAGCGTCAGTATGCAGTGAGAAGATGCAATAAACTTTCCTCCAAGCCTTGTGGTATTTGCAGCTCTCTGTCTGTGTGTTAAACAGGGATCACCACAAACTATTCCACATGCACCCCGAGCATCAAGACTTGTCCGGATGGCATCTGTGATGTGGTGGAGAGCAGAGATCCAGCTGTGTGCCCTCAGGACTGCACAAGTATGGAAATGTTTTAAGATGGGCTTTTTTGCATCACCACTGATGACTTCTCCAATTTAACTTCCCTAATCCCAGATACTTTCACAAACTCAACATCTGTACGTGTCATACCTGTATTCTAATTATACAAGAGAGTTAAGGTTATGGGGATTAATCTTGTCCTTTGTTACACCAGGCAGGTAACACCTCTTGGCTGACAGTGATGGAAGGATAAGGTTTGCTCAGTAATTCTCATTCTGCTCCCTCTAAAATCACAGGTAGTGTTTTCCAGTGGAGGTACTTTCTGGGAGAGGTATAGGTTTTAGGCACATTACTGCCCTACTTTCTAATTTAAGGACATAGGAACCATGCCTGTTCAAACTTCGTGTTAAATAAGTAAGAAGAAACAAATTTCAATTTAAAATAAGTATGTTTACAGAGGATCATGTTGGGGAAATGTACCTGCCCTTTTTTGACATGTAGCCATCAAAATGATCCAATGCTTTACCTATTTGAAGATGCAGGTACAGACTCATATAAACAGAATTTGCAAAGAAAGAATTGAATTTGTGGGATTTTTTTTAATTTGAATGTATTTTTCTACATTTCACTCATACCTACAAGTTCACAAATCACCCTGAAGACAAAAAGGGTGGGAAACCAGTGTAATGCTCTTAAACAGTATCTTAACAATCTCTTAAACAACGATAATTTTTAAGTTGATGTTTTTATCTGTCAGTGCCTAATTTAGGAATAAAGATACAGATCGTTTTTGACTACTTCTGACTCTGACATTGTATACTTCAAGATTACATTTTAAAATAGAGTCTTAGAGGAGCTAGCATTTTCTTACAGGCTAGAACTTAATGTTCTGCTATAAAATGAATTACTGAAAAGGCTTCTTTGTATTTTTTACAATCAAGAATGGGATTACATATTGTAAATTGGTGCTATTGCAAAGATAATTATTTCATTAGAGTGCATAAAAACAGTCCTTAAAGTGGAAGAATGCTTGAAGGAAATGCAAGTAACTTCTCTAATAATCTAAAAAAATTCTTTATTGGTAATAAACACAATCAGTTGTCATTCTAAAAGTGAAAATATTTTTGCCAGGGGCTGCGATGTTAAAAGATGTATTGTGCAACATGTGCAGCATCAAATGTTTTGCTCAACAGAAGCCTGAAAGAAATACTGTCTTACTTGATAATAAGCAGGCAAGTAAGACAAGTTTTCAAGATGTTATGGATGCCCTTTTAATTCCCACATTGAATAATTGTATACATGACTCAACACAATTCAGAACCTGGGTTAGTGCCCAGAAGCCGTGTACTTAGAGACAAGGAAATGAGTGTGTTCTGGGAGCTCAGAGGTGCTGGGATACCATTTTATCAGCTTTTATTGGCCGGGGACATTTCTTTGGGGATGACAAGCAATAAATAGAAAGGCCTAGATGTGTTAAGATCAAGGATATTTTTTAAGTACAGACAGTTGCAACTTATTTTTGTAATTTGTTTGTCATTATGATGGCCATGTACTTGAGTTCCAAAAGTGCTTTTCCACATGAACACTATGAATATTACATTCAAGGGTACTCAGCTGAAACAACTGGTGGTGTGGCTGTGCCTGTCAAATAGAGGCAACCTAATTGCATTCTGAGCAAGAGACTTTCTTGTAGTAAGTAACGACAAAGATCATTCATTTGCTGCTGGTTGCAGTGTGTGAAATTTGTAAATGAATGATCTTTGTAGGATCCTCTGCACTTTGACTTTCTGATAATGGAAAAAATACAGTGCTCAGGCCTTATATACCTTGCTTTGGTTTTGTTTTCAGTAGTAGTCATTCATCATCTTTGGTTTTGTCCAACAACCAGTATTTTTACCTTCTGAATTTCTGGAGTTTCTATGTAATGTGGGATAGGGCCATGTATTTTCCTTTTTCCAAGTGACCTGGAAGCAGGGAAAGCTTTCCCGCTACAGGACAGCTGATGATTTAAAACAAGAGTGTGTGAAATGCCACACAATTCAAAACAATAATGATAACTTTTGGAATTTCCCTTCCAGCAATGCCTTTGTGAAAGTGAAACTTTTTGGTCTCTGGAATGTGTATAGGAAGTTCCATTTTTCTAATGTACTCCTTTCCCTGCTTTGTAAAAACCCTTTGTCTTCAAATCCCTTGCTCAAGAACAGTTTGTGGGACTGGCTCATTCCCTGCTTCCCTCTTCTTCCAGGTCCTCAAACATAGGCAGATATAGATAAATACGTACGATTTTCTGAGGCTAATGGAAACTTTATTTCATCACCTCTTCACAATATAGAAAGTTGGCTAGGGAGGGGTGGGAAGGAAAATCAAGAATTTTTGGGTGTGCTGATGCTGCTCTAAGTGTCAGCTGTGAGAGCAGTGACTCAGCACAGTCTCTTCTAAAATTAACCAGCTGAGCTGCAGACAGTTTAGTAGGTGTGGCCTCTCTAGGAACATGGTCAAGATCTATTTTGCTTAAATACCCTCCTAGAAAAGGATTTTTGCCTTTATGTTGCAAAAAATATTCTCTTCCTCCATTCATTTTACATGTCCCAGGAAATGGAAAAGAAGCAGTCATTTGTTCTACTACTTCATTAGATAGGATGGAGAAAAATGAACTAAAATAAAAAGAAGACTATATTTAAAAAAAAAAAAAAAGAAAATTGTTAGCATTTTGAGTATCTTTGTGGTTTAGGTAATTTTTCTGAAAAGCAGCTAAGCTTCAGAACTTGACCAGTTTCTGTCTATACAGTGCTGTTTGTGATTAAAGGAAGTTTATAGATGAAAAAAATCACAAGTAATGGTAAATTTTATAATATATACAGAAGAAAAGTATTTACTTGAAAGTACAGTTGCTGTTACTCTACATGAAAAACTCCTGCTTGAAGTCAAGAATATGAGTTTCTGCACTTTTTTCCTAATATTAAATAATGCATTTTTAGATAACGAAAATTTCACTTTTTAATCACTTACACTTGGCACTTATTCTTAGTGCTTTCAATAGACTGTCCTGTGGCATTTTAGAGGTCATTCAGTATCATTATCTCTATCTGACAGTGGAACAAACAATACCTAGAACAGTATGCTGCCTTTTCCAAGGCAAGAGGAAATTGGCATTAGAACAGGAACAAAACTCAGTAACTGCTAATGAGGCCTAACATTTAAACAGTCCTGTCATTATTACTGCGCCCTGCTACCCTGTCAAATTTCACATCCATACTGGTGTAAACCCATGGAAAACTCTGAGCCTTTTTTTCCCCTTCAGCTGCATGTAAGAATCTTAGTTCTCGTCTGTATTTGATTAGGTGGAAATGTTATTGGTGGCCATGGGAAGGGCATTGGAAATCTTGGAATTAAGTCAGGACATGGAATTTGTTACTGCTTCCCAAGACAGAACTGTTATTGTGAGAAAGATGATATCAAAGGTAAGTCTAAACATTATCTGCTGTTCTCATGGTAATATTTTTCTCTGTATCTGCCATGTGTATATGTGCAATCTTCGACACTTGTGGGCATATTAATAAGCAGTATTTTTGGTCAGCAACTGTTAACATAAAATTACTTAAGAACTGTCACCTTGACATCTACTGTGGATACTGAAAATTTCCACAGTGAGTTATTTATAGCCTTGGCTGAAGATTCTTTTTTTATTCATTACTACATGGCAAACAAGTCAGTCGTCCTTTGATTTCCAGCACCATCTGCACTTCAGTGAGACTCACCTGATATTTGCAGAGGCAGCTAGGAGAATTAGAATAAGGACTCCTTATTACTTTCAAGTAATTCCAGCTTCCTAATGGTTTTGGAAAATCTTGACTTCAAAATGTCAGAAATAGCCAGCACCCATGGTGTTAGCAGGAGTAGTGGATTACTTTTTTCGCTGACCTGTATTTAAACAGGAAAGCTTTGTGCAGCTGCTTGAAACAGATAATGAATTTTTAATTTTTTTTTATTATGGCTAATAATAAACATAACATGAAATATATTGCATCTCTAAAACCCAATTATTTAGAATATATAGAGTGAATTTTCAATAGACAAAAAGGGAAGCATAAAGCTTCTCGCTTTATTATAGGTCTTTTTTTTTAAATCTTATTTTTCCATTCTAGAAAGGTAGTGTGCTGTTTCCACTTATTTCTGAGGTGCAGCATGCAGATGTACCCAAGTTAATGACGTATCTGAAGTCAGATAATCTGACTTCAGATACAACAGTACGAAGGACAGGATTTTGGATCTCAGTTTCTTTGGGAAGTGACCCCCTAGGGATGCTGTCTAGGGGCACATAGACTTAAAGAAACTTAGTTTCTGAAGTAAGACACTAAAAGTGTCCCCACAAAAGGGGACATAGTAAATAGGGAAGAAAAAACGCTGCATCTTCCTTTGGCAGCAGTTGCAGTATTAGGCAGTGTTTTCAGAAACAGTTAAATATAAGGCAAAAATATTCTAGGTCTCCTTATAATCAAAAAAGATGAAAAGAAACATTCTTCATTAACTAGCAGTTGACATAACTAATGAAATTTTTACTTGACGAAGAGTTTACTTGATGGATTGAACAACTCTGCCATAAACTGTTGTCCACAAGCAAAATTCAGTCGTAAGTATCCAGAGAGATAAGTGGTATCAGAAGATCAATATATGGCAGTCTGGGTCTTAGGGTAAAAGTGTCAGAAGAAGCCAGTGTCTATGGAGATGAGGCACCTGAGGTTAAGCTGGCTGTCCTCCCATTTACACAGGCAGTTAAGTAAACAATTACCTGCTGGTGTCCAAAATATAAAAGAAGTGGTAGGTGCAATGGGCATATTTGCAACTTCTCACATTTCTTTGAGAAACAACTGTTAAGTTCTTCTCCTCATTTTTACATTTTTTGAGCTCTATTTCTGTCACACCTGTGTGTCTAATATACCTTCCCAAATCAAAAGTAGGAGACCACAAGAAAAGTTCTAAGAAGCTGTTCTTGGTTCACAGAGCAACTGTGCGATGACATGTGCAAGACTGTGATAGCAGGGGCAGTGATAGTGTCCTTCTTCATCTCCGTGCTGCTTTCCTCCTATTTCATCCATCGTTACCACAAGAATTCTCCAAAGCCACCTATTGCCTCTGCTGAAATGACATTCCGGCGCCCAACACAATCCTACCCCATCAGTTACTCTTCCAGTAATGTCCGCCGGCCTTCTCTAGATTCCATGGAGAACCAGGTGTCTGTAGACACCTTTAAAATACCAGTAAGCCTGATGTCATTTTCCATGCTCTTTTTTGATGTCAGTCTTGTTTATTCATGCAGAAAATGTTACAGAAATGCAATCTCTTCATAGAAATACCCAATTCAAGTAATGAATACACAGGTACAGGCTGGGAACTGGAGGTACTTAATGAGTAATTAGATAAACATTGTCATTTATGCTATAAGACCAGTATGTTCTTCCACTTCTGTTAAGCTTTAATATATTGTAACGCTTTAGGTCTAATTTGGGCTGATGTCTTTCCTAATGTAACTGCTTCTGACAGTAATGTGGTTTTACTTTTAACATTGTCCAGTTAAATACTAATAATCAACAGGTTTGTACTCTGTGAGGAGCTGTAATATTACAACAAGGCTAAGTTTAACGAAAACCCCTTGCTAAGAGCTCTTCTTGATACCTGATATACAGATTGTAGATGTCAGCTGGTTTGGAGGTTTTACCCACATTTATGGGTTTTTGCCCAGTCATGCTATGATACATTTAATCTATTTTTTTCTGCATTGAATCCCATACTACCTGGGGTGCCTGCCAGATGGTGCTTTTTCGTGAACCAGCATGGTAGGGAAACACTGACACTTTATATGACATGAGTGGCAACATCAAATCTATTTGAATGTTAGACATTGAGGTTTTCACAGACTTTGTGCTCTGTTTGCTTTAATTTCTTGCCTGATTTGTGTATCTGTCATAAATTTGCAGCATTAAGGCTTAATAGCGCTAATTTCATCAGAGAGAATAATTGTTTCTGATGAATTCTTAAGGGAAAGCCTTATTCTGTGAGTAAAACTAATTTACTTCTCTGCAAAGGTCATATATTCAGTTATTCTGAAAGCAAGCATTTATCCTGTATCTCTTCATTTTTCACTTGGACCCTATTTCCCCAACCTGCAAATACAATCCATTATCCATAGGCTACGTGCACAGCCAGTTTTAAAGGAGGCGTTTTCAAGGTAGTGGAAAAAACCCTTACAAAATGCCTAGATATTTATAAGCTTTTATAGGAATGCAATTACTGATAAAAAGAGCAACCAACACTGTACACTGAAGTGGACCTATTCCTGAGGAATGGTCTTCTGTTGAGCATTAATACTTTGGTAGTAGCTAGCCACTCCTTTCCTTGCTCCATCTCACAGGGTTTCATTTCTGTCCTGCAGGAAGATCCGAAGTGGGAATTCCCTCGGAAGAACCTTGTTCTGGGCAAGACTCTTGGAGAAGGAGAATTTGGAAAGGTCGTCAAGGCAACAGCATTCCGACTCAAGGGAAGGGCTGGCTATACCACTGTAGCAGTGAAAATGTTAAAAGGTATGTTCCCATCTGGGTTTGAAATGATTTGCAAACTGTTTGTGGTAACCTCTGACTGCATTTTAAGAGGGGCCAGCATGAAAGCAAAAGGTCAGCTGAAAAACAACCAGCTTCTATTTCTTCTAGCATTCTGACAGATTCTTGACATACTCTGACAGATTTCTGACTTTAGGAGCTAGCATCACACTGATCTGAGTAAGTAATTGTAAATCATGATGTGCTAGGAGCCTTTGTCTCTTCACATAGCAAATGTATTTAATTTTGTTTGTCATTGATGGAAATATTGTGAGGGTTTGTTAAAGCTTTTTGATTTATTTTTTTCTCCAGTTTTCTTGGACAAAGCTTTTCAAATAAATTGCGTTATAATCATGTGAAGAGACAGAACAGACCTATTAAGCTACTTTCCTGACTGAGAATTCCATCTAATTTTATACTTCCTGATCTGCTTTTCAATCACTAGAAGCTCTGCCAAACCGGCTTGAATAACCCAGTGCTGTCTCCTGCTCTCTTCAGTTTTCCCTTAAAACTGAGGAAAACAAAGTAGGCCTAGATAATGTTGGGATTATAGGAGAACATGAACTCAACCATTTGCTGCTGCTTATAAGTCATGTCATTATAGGCAAATATTATGCTTATTACCACTTCTCTTATGTTCAAACTACATCTGCTGCTGCTTGAGAGGGAGGATGGTGCATATCCCATTGCTTTACCTATGAAATAAATGCATTATCAAGTGCATGCCTTCATCACAGAGGTTCAGTGGAGAATAGGTCATATGGAGGAAGTCTAGGAACGAAGATTTTTCAGAAGTGAAAGCTAGTTAGCTCTTACTTGTAATACTCAAGTAATGACCTGTGTGTCATTATCAATAGAATAGTCATTATTTCATTTCATGTTTATTTGTTCACTTAGTGTCAGTGCTTTTTCTAGCACATTTTCATGAACAACTTGTGACTGAATTCAGATTCCAAGACATAGTGGTAAAAACATTGCTTTTACTTGCAGATAGTTTTACATTCAGTTTTCCTTAGGTATTATGAAGGAAAGAATTGACATAATTGACAATGCGGAGGAGTAAAACTTTATTTTAAGCACCGTATTTTAATAAATTGATCTGACATTTACAGTAATACTTCAGGCTCTAATGAATCCCTCTGTAACATAATTTAAATTGCTGGTAGTAACCTGAAATTTTCTTTTACAACTTCACTGTGGAGAACATTTGTCATTTGGCAAATATTTATGTGTTATCATTGGCTTAACTTTGCTGTTCACACATGATAGTCAAAGTACAAGAGCCATTGCATTAGCATACGGTGGCCTTTACAGTGCTGTCAGGAAGCAAAAAGGACAGTTATTTTGGCTCAGGCCAGCATCACCCATTCTTCCCCTGTAACACGTGCAAAGCAGGGGGTTTGACTGAGCATTAGGGGCTATACCCTGTCTGATCTTTAAGAGGCAATGGTATGTGTACCAGTGTGTTAGTGGAGAAAGCTTCTTGCTTACTGAATGAAGGACACCTCCTGCCTGAGCTGTGTAGATAGGCACAATCTGTGGTTAAAAACAGACCAAGATAGGACTCTCCCTGCTGTGTCAACTTGGCATTATGTACTGGGGAGGGAACAGCAATTAGCTGAGGCAAAATAGTCTTGGAGTTTATGAATGGAGGTTTAAAGGAACAGAGGGATAACTTTTTTAGCCCATTATTACCACTTCTCTCATATAATTAAATCTGACCTCCTGCCTGATATGAATGCCCTCATTACAATAAAATTAAAGCAGAAATCACCAACCAATATGTAAATGCAAATCATTCACAGTGTTTAGAAACAAGAGGCATAAGGCTTCAGGGCTAGATATCTCCACTGGAAGTTAGTTTTTTCCAGCAGACAAACAGGTGTGGTACATGGGGAATTTTGTTCTGTTCTGTGTGTTCATGTCACACAGCTCCAGAACTAGAAAAATAGGACTTTTCTGAGAGGCGTTAAGTTGATGTTCTTAATTTTTAATTTAGATAAATACATATTTTTTGTAGTCCATCTCAGTAGTGAGAGACCATCTGATATTCTACTTCCTAGGGTAGAAGATTCTACTGTGAGTGGAGATTCAGGCTATAAGATAATATATGTCAGATACAAACATATAGTAGAACAGAATAAAAACTATTATTACCAGGGCAAACTAGTCCCACATTTATTTTAAATGAATATGTAATACATCCTTTGGTGCTTACAGCTTTTATGGGAAAACATACAGTAAGTTACCAAAGAGCAGAAGCCAAACGTGTTTTTATTACAAGCCTTAAGTCAGGATGAACTCCTACTCGCCAAATGCCCAATAATGACACTGTAGAAATTATCCAGGCAGGTTCTGTGTCAGAAGGATTAAGCATGAGGGAGAAAAAGGATCATCTCTGACCTATGGTGGCTTTATGACCAAAGAGAAGCTTGTCAGTCTGAAGAATTCTGCAAGTCGCATGGATCTCACTGAGTCTGTATACATGTCTCCCAGTAATATCACTCTGAACTGTACATTCAGCTTCTGAATTGTAAAACTGGATGTGTGATACAAGAATAAGCCAGGAGATTAGTGGGTTGGAAAATGTTTTTAGGAGGAGAAGGGCTTTATCATGTCATTTAACTGAGCGAGTTTTTTGTTTGGGTTTTTTTTTTTGTTTGTTTGTTTGATAAACTAAAATCGTGGCTTTCTTGTGATTCTGTAGCTTTGATTGCACTGATTCACCTTATAACGTTGCTCTAGAATGCTAGAAAACATCTGTAATAATTTCATGGCAACTGCAAGACATTACAGACTCTAGTCCTGACTCTCCCCTGACCTACTTGTTCTGTAGGCATTTGCATCAGGGCAGAGTGATAGTCAGAGCAGGCAGAACAGTAGCAGTCACATTCTCCTGGCTCTGATGTGAACGACTGCAGGACAGTGGACATGGGGAAATTTCTCTCCTGTAGGGAAGTACTGAGTTTTCCAACCTCTTGCTAACTCCGGGATTGATGGTAGATCTCATACCTCAGATGGCCCACAGTACTCATGAGTAATTCTTTCCTAACTGTAATTGTGTGTTTGGTCACTTTCTGCAGAAAATGCTTCCCAGAGCGAGCTGCGAGATCTACTTTCAGAGTTCAACCTTTTGAAACAGGTGAACCACCCTCATGTCATCAAACTTTATGGAGCCTGCAGCCAAGATGGTAAATATTAGAAGCCTGTTATTAAGACAAAACCAGTGAGCAAGGAAATAAAAAGCAGTTCATTGATGGATTTGGGCCACTGCTTAATAGTTGCTGAGCAGCTTTTAAATTTGCTGTTGGCTGAAAAAATTAGGGACATATAAGAAAAACAATGGTTGAAAAGAAGGGGAAATACTAATCTAGTGTAACCAAGCATTCTTCCTGTCGTTTTCTTCAATGCATATTTTGATTTTGAAGCTGGTTTAAATTAACAAGTTTCCTATGAATTCTCTTCCAATCAGTATGTCTTTTTAGATTATGTTGATGCTCAGTAGGTGTTTTCAAATATAGGTTGTATTTTAAGTTTGAGTTTTCATTGTTATTATTTATGCTAAAACAATGCAAAAAGACAGTTACAGAATCCTTCTGTTAAAATATAGCTGGGTAGTTAGTTAATACTCAGTTTTCCTTCGCTGTCATGAAACTATTGTCTCCCTCCTGTGAAATGGTGGCTAAAAGCTATGGTCATGGACACATGGATTTTAAGGGGGAAATCTCCAGACAAACGTATATAAAAACTGCTGGTGAAGCAAATTTTGTTGTACATAGGAACTGCTCATATTAAATGAAGTTGCATGGCAACATTTTCTTCCTTTTGCATCTGCAGTTGTGCAGCCTAAAATCACATTACGGATTCTGCAACTGCAGGCAAAAGCCTGCCTTCTTTGCCCACCCAGTTCTGTTGGAAGTGGCACTTTTAGTTGTAGACAGAGAATATAATTCAAGAGTGAGTCATCTCTAAGTCTTAGGAAGGTAATGAACCAGTGGGGCGGTTTTTTTTTTTTTTTCTTTTCAGTACAATGTGTTTTTTTCATCCCAAAGGAGGTGAAATGTTTCTGAGTCACAGGCTTTTAATAAATATCAAGTTAATTCATTAGTGTCTGAGGTGGGAGGGCTTTGATAGAGCAGACAAATGTATTTATCATTGAAGCAGTGAGTAGGTATCAGGAAGTGAATAATGGGAAGGAGAAATTAATGGATTGCAATGCTAGGATGTTTCTAAGTGCTCTCAAAAGGTACCTTAAATGCAGCACTGGAATTAGCAGATGCTTTGAGCTCAGTATCACAAGCTCAAGAGAATGATATTAATTTTTTTCTTAAAGTTTCCCTAAGTTAGGCTGTTTCGCAGATCTGATTTGTAAGAATGTTATCTCTTTTTTGGGCTCAGATTATCTAGATAAGGGAGTAAGAGCCAGCATTCTGCTTTGATTTAGGCTGAAACTCACTCACTTTACATAAAGGCCATAGGTGTCTGGAGCCTCTGACAGTTCAAAACAATGTGCTGACTAGAAGCGACTTTCTTGGAAAATATCTACAAGGGATATCTATTAATTGCTTATTTGTGTGTGTGTTTGTTTATTTCAGGCCCACTGTATTTAATTGTGGAATATGCTAAATACGGCTCCTTGCGCAGTTTTCTCAGGGAAAGTCGAAAAGTAGGCCCAAGCTATGTGGGTAGTGATGGCAACAGAAATTCAAGTTATTTGGATAACCCTGATGAGAGAGCCTTGACAATGGGCGATCTGATATCGTTTGCATGGCAGATATCTCGAGGAATGCAGTACCTTGCAGAAATGAAGGTAGGGCAGTGTCACAGTGGGCTGAGCATGTGCTTGGGACAGACACACACGATAGCAGTTGGTTCCTCCTCAAGAAGCGTAAACTCTACTGTTGTTTCCTTCCAAAAGCTTGTGCATCGTGATTTAGCAGCCAGAAATGTGTTGGTGGCCGAAGGACGCAAAATGAAGATTTCTGATTTTGGCCTCTCACGTGATGTATATGAAGAGGATTCGTATGTAAAGAGGAGCAAGGTACAGTGGATATTAAAAGCAGTAGTGAAAATTATTACCTAATTGAGAAAATTAATTTATACCGCAGCACTTGAACATGGATGAACAAGATAATAGCTATTTTTATTAGCTTAAAATAATCCTCTATTTTAAAGCAGCAAAAATGAAGATGAAGCAAAAACATGAGCTTAATCAGTGAGACAGAAGTATATGTATGTGTAAAAGACGTATCGTGCTTAAGTCCTTATTACCTCTTTCACTTTTCATTTATCCAGTCCTCTCATTCTATTCCTTATTTATCCAATTCCTCATCACACTACATGAGATCACAAACAAAAAACCACCTCTTTTTTCTTTGTCTCTTCCTATTTATTAGGAAAAATATTAACAAAAAGTCCCAAGGAGTTGAAAAAAGTATAGACAATTTATATAAAGATCCTAATTTCAGGAATGATCACTTCAATGCAGAAGAATTGAAGCAAAGCCCTCTTACAAACACTTCCAAATGTATGAAAAATGCCAAATCTTAATCAAAATTTCACATCACAGGTCAGGGTAGATCAGGAGCTTATGATGCCTTCTAGAGGTTTTTTAAAGCAGTTGTGTTTCTTTGGCCACACTAAATTATTTTTGGGTGCCAAGATACAGTTCTGTCTTCTCAAAGTGCTCATGGCAGGAGACTGCATGTGGTAACCTTTCCCTTGTGGGACTGTGAAAGGAAATTTGATGGAAAGAGAAGCAGTTGAGTTATGTCACTACTTTCCTACAAAAGAAACACTTGAGCATTGTAACTTTGAGACTAAGAAAATAAGGCATGTCATTTAATTATTCTTTTGAAAGCTACTGTCAAATATAGCAAGGTAAATCCTGTTTTCTGCCTGTTTGCTTCCACCTGTCTCTGACATCAGCAGAACTTCCATAAGTCAGTCCCAGGACAGACTGTGATGTTCATGAACACAACTTTCTCTTGCCTTTGTTAGATGAGCAGTGTTGGTTCAGTTCCCTCTACGACTTAATATGAAAATGAGTTGCCAACAGAGGTTTTTTTAATGTGTGAAAATTTTAGAATTTTATGAAGAGATTTCCATAAATACTGTGCATTTCTAGTTTAGCTTTCCCTGTTTTTTTCAGGTCAATTTGTGTGAATGTTTCATAGTCAAAATAAGTTGCGAAGAAAAAAACCCCACAACTTTAGAAGACGTGATCTTATGCTAAAGTGTTTTGCCATGTTCACAGAGTCATAGAATCAGCTAGGCTGTAAAAGACTTCTGAGATTGAGTCCAACCTATGACCCAACTCCACCTTGTCAACTAGACCGTGGCATTAAGTGCCACATCCACTCTCTTCTTAAATATCTCCAGGGATGGTGAATCCACCACCTCCCTGGGCAGCCCATCCCAATGTCTGATCATTCTCTGTAAAGAATTTCTTCCTGATGCCTAACCTAAACCTCCCCTGGCACAGCTTTAAGACTGTGCCCTCTTGTCTTACTGATAGTTACCTTGGAGAAGAGACCAACCTCCACCTGGCTACAGCCTCCTTTCAGGTAGTTGTAGAGAGCAATAAGGTCTCCCCAGAGCCTCCAGGCTAAACAACCCCAGCTCCTTCAGCCTCTTCTCGCAGGACTTGTGCTCCAGTCCCTTCACCAGCATCGTTGCCCTTCTCTGGACCCTCTCCAGCACCTCAATATCCGTCCTAAACTGAGGAGCCCAGAACTGGACCTAGCACTCGAGGTGTGGCCTCACCAGTGTGGAGTGCAGTGGAAGAATGACTTCCCCCGTTCTGGTGGCCACGCTATTCCTGATACAGGCCAGGGTGCCACGGGCCTTCTTGGCCACCTGGGCAGATGCTGGCTCATGTTCAGCTTCCTATCGATCAGAACCCCTGGGTTTGTTCAGCTGTCTTCTGATGTATGTTTGTACACAGATCTATACCAGTTGCTCTGTATTTTAAGAATTATGCATTCACATAAAGGCAGTTAGAAAGTTTCATTTCACTTGGTGGGGCATGATGTACTGAATGGGTATTTTCTCTGCTTGGATGGGGAAATGAGGAAAATAAAAATTGAGAGGAAGGAAGAAGGATAAGTTTCAAATCCTACTGAAACAGGTTTTGCATAGATATATATGAATTTCATGAGAATGAGAAGTAAGGCATATGAAAGTTAGTCATACTGCAAAGGTTATGAAACATCTTGAAATTTCGCAAACCTAGATTTTCATGAGTATCTGGGGCGGATTGCTCAGATGTTCTCAGTGAATTTCCACCAGTGAAAAGTAACAACATGTAGATTCCATTTAGAAAGTAGTAACAAAATATGACTGTCCAGCTTCAGTTCTGAAACCAAAGGTATCTTTAACATTTAGGTGCTTCTATTTATGTGTCATCCCTGATAAAAATGAGATAGCTTGCTCTTTAATCATAATTCCCCATAATTTCTGCATTTGCACAGTTTTGTTAAGAGGAGAGTTGAGTTTATCTGCCTTAAACTAGTGACTACCTGCAAAAAACACACACCACCTTATTGCACATAATTAGATTGCTATGTGTGTGAAATTAAATGAACAAGTGATTTTAAAAACTCTTTACAATTGTTCTCACTATTTTTTTGTGACATGTCAAATCATCAATTCCATTGGAAAATGCTATAGTGTGGATAGAGTATAAATACCTTGGTTTTTTACTTGGAAACTTAATTTCTGGCCAGTAATTGCATTGTTGGTTTTTTTTACCTCCTAGGGCCGAATACCAGTGAAATGGATGGCCATAGAGTCCCTATTTGACCATATCTATACAACACAGAGTGACGTGTAAGTGTAAATCCTTGCATACTTTCTGGTTTGTGTACTTGTTTAAGGAGATGAGGGAGGAAGCACAACAAGGTACTTAGGAGCCACAGCTGTTACTTTTGCAAAGAAACACAAAAAACACAGTCTGGATAGCACTGGCAATGATACATAAGATTTTTGTTGTTGAATTAAATATGAATAAAAGATGATCAGAGGTATTTATGTACATAATTCCTATTGAAATCAACAAGGGTTGGATCTGCCCATGTGGCTTGATTGCCTTTGAATATATAAATATTCAGATTAATAGTCTTTGCTAAATATAATAGCCATACCTGAACTCAGTTCTCTTTATCACGTGTGTGTAATACTGGCAGGTGAGGGATGGACTGGAAGAAAGGAAGAAGAATTTAATGCTTGATCTCAGCCCTATTGAAATCAATAACAAAATTCCAATTAATTTTCATGACAGTCAGCTCAGACCTTAGGGGAATAGTCTGTTTCCAGTGCCAAGATGCAAGTTTGTTTGCGTGATTAGAGGAACAGATGCTGAAGATGGATCTGCTGCTGCCTCCCCCTGTGATGATGAGGTGGCAAAGCAACCACAGCTAAGCTGTTTCCACGTCTGATAAGCAGGGAGCCAGGAAGAGGAGAGTTTGTATACGAGATTAGATACTTGCATTTCTTTCTCCCCAGAGTGAATGATGCATGTGATCAGTCGCCAGGCAGACAACAAAACTAAGTATTATTTATTTAGAGAAAGACCTCTTAAGGACTGTAAAAGCAGCAGTCTTGTGCCTGATTTTCTGCTAGGTAGCATTTTGGTACCTTCCGAATTTCCTTTGAAAGAGAGGATCTGACTGAAGTGATGTTTTCATTACACTCAAATGGAGTTAAGCATACCAATTTCAGTGGCATTGCACTTTGAGAGGAAAAACACTGTGATAACAGCAGTATGTCCAAATAGGCACCTTTGGATTTGTACTTCTAAAATTATTTACATTCACTTTTTACTCTTCTCTCTCCAGGTCAGAGTAGTTTTAGTGAAATAGAATCTTTTGCATGCCTTGGAAATTCCTTACCAAATGAATTTCCAAAATTTTTGCTTTACTTTAGTTTCAGTTGGAGTAAGAAAAGAAAAGAGATTGCAGTAATTCTTGAGAGAATGTCAGTTTTACTCAGGTCTTCTTTACAGGTTTTTCTGGGTCTCTTCTTACCTTCCTCAGAGCATCCATTGTGTTGACATGCTTCTTTAAAACTACTTTTCCCAGAGAATTGTTAAAATCACTTAAAAAACTTCCTAGCATATTTTTAATGTCTTCATTTTGTTCAAAACAGTTTTGTCACTATGGTTAGGGGGCAGAACAGATTGTGTTGGCATGTAACTGCCTCTTCTTTGATTGCTGATTGATCATCTGGATCCAGTATCATTCCTCCCCGTTTGTTTTCCTGATGAGCTGCTATTAAGTCAGCCCAGGAGCCTGTTCCTTGTCCATATGATACACCACCATGCAGAGATTGCCTGGCTGGTGTCAGGCAAGCTCAGAGTCCTGAGCAACACAACGTGCCTGTGCTGTGTGGCTTTCCTGCTTCCCGAGTTGGATTGGTATCTCTGTGTGAAGCCACACTGATTTACCAGCTTCCTTGGAGATGTGGCAGGCATTCTTAAGAGAGCACTGCATTGGTTTTTGTAGGTTTGCTTCAGTGCTGTGCTTACACAGTGCCTTTGACTCACTGGTGGGGTCACCTTCACCATGAAATAATCTGAAAGTGCTGTATAGCTGCTCCTCATTTAGCCAAGTTGCTACAGAGCAGAACCAAGACCATGCAGAGTTACAAGGCAAATCCTTTCCAGCACTGGGTTCCATGGGCACCATTTCAACAGCAGCAAACTGATCAATGAAGTACTTTTTTTGCAGCATTGATTGTTATTTTTTTAGATCATTGCACTGACTGAAAGTCTTACTTTGTTGTTTGTGGTGGTGCAGTTATATTTTAGGTGAACATATTACTCATCAACCATTCCAGTATGCTCTTTTTTCTGATACTGTGTTTCTATTTTTCAGCCTCTTCCTTCTAAAGCTGTTCTATATAGTTAGTGGTTAGCAGAGCTTAATAGCAGTACAACTTGCCAGCATTTACAAAAATACCATTTTTTGCTTCAGAGGTCAATGACATCAGTGGAAAGCAAGCATACCTTCTTCCTCTTCACATACTTTACTTTCCTGGCTTTTTCCGATTGTATTTTTAGTCTGTAATAAACATAACACAGAAGGAAATGTCTTCTCATTTCTCCTCCCATAGTACTTCATTTGTATAATGATTCCAAAGTATTGCAGCTTTCTATAGCATTCTGTTCTAATACACTCATTCACTGAACAACTTTAATGAAGGAATTATTCACCTGAGCACTCCTTCTGTGATTCTGTAAAATTCCTCTTAAGCAGAAGTGGATTTTAAAAATAAAACCTGCCATGCTTCAAAGTTTATTTGAATTAATCATGGACAGAATTATAACCTGATGGCAGAGCATAATTGGCATCAGAAAGGGTATGAGGAGAAATATTAATAAAATATATGAAAATGCTATAAATATTCATAAGCTTTCAAGAATGTGCAGAGTGATTAAAAATTAATTCAATGAATGGCATTAGGGAGGAGAATGGCAACATACCACTTAGGACTTCATGAGAGTCACTTTGGCTTTTCTGATCATTTTGGAAGTTTTATTGCTGTACTTTTGGGGTTACCGTTATTCTTTAAAATGTGGGAAGCACAGGTGGAATGTAGCCAGACAGGAGGTGGTGTAGTTGGCTAACATTTTGAGATGGCATTTTCATGGAGAATTAGACACTGCTGTTTGGTTTGGCAATAGGTGTGTAACACTTCCTAAATTTTTTTAGAAGTAGAATTTATAGAGAAATTACCCAAATCTAACATTTTTTCATAAATTGTATGCAATTTTGCTTCCAGATGAGTCCTATTTAGCATCCCCTTTGAGCCAAACAGTATTGGCTAGTTTCCTTCATTTTGAAGATCCAGATTTTGTCAGTTCTGTCAGTTGAGCAGATTCAGAGTAATTTGTAGCTCCTTTGTGTCTCAAAAAAGCCTTTCACTAAGAAAGGAGAAACATTTTTGCCTCTTTTCCTGGCCTGCCCTCCAAAAATGGACTAATTTATCTAAATATTTCCAGCCCATTGTGCAAGGTCTTTTTGTTTGAGCTCATCAGTAAAGTAGATTTAAAAATTCACCCACTTCTGTTCATTTCAGAAAAGTTTCCTCTGTTCTATGGCAAACTTTATTTTAGGCATTTGGTATTTCCAGAATCAATTCTCTCCTCTTAATTCATCCACTCTGAGAAGAAAATTAACTCCTAAATCATTGAAATGGCCCAACAGACCAGCTGAAATCAAAGGCATTGCTTATAATTGAGGTAAAGTGCTGCACATAGGTGAGACAGCAAACCAGTTCCTTGGTAACTGTGTAAATTTAATTTATGGAGCTATTTCTGATTAGGACCATAAGGGCTAATTAGGAAGGTCAGATTCCCTCTTGGCAAAAGGAAAAAGAGAGGCACCAGCAGGAGCACTGCATAGAAGAGGAAGAAGCCTTTGGGCTGGGCCACCCATGGGAAGGACTTTCTCTTTCCACTGTCTGGAGAAGATGGGCCTTCCCGGCATATAGATAGCTTTTGTAAATGGATTTACAAGAGGGATTTATGTTTTCTCTACTGTCTTGGTTGCTAACCATTTCAGTGAACAGTATTTGGGAATAAGGATGGCCCCATATGTGTCTGTACAGCCCTTCTGGTTTGGCAGTGTCTTGAATTTTGTTGGGTTCTGAAAACACTAGAAAGAGAGCTTGTTGGGTGAATGCCATGCTAAGTTCATGAAACCCACATTTTAAATACAAGTTCATTTTGTCTTTTTCAGATGGTCATTTGGAGTTCTGCTATGGGAGATTGTTACTTTGGGAGGCAATCCCTACCCAGGTATTGCTCCTGAAAGACTCTTTAACCTCCTTAAAACAGGCTATAGAATGGAGAGACCAGAAAACTGCAGTGAAGAAATGTAAGTAGCTCTTGATCTGATTAGATTCATAAAACATCTTGTTAATAAATACACTTTAAAAAGGGGTGTAAATAAATACCACATAAATACTATTCTGTTTATCTCAGAGATATAGTCAAGATATGTAGTGCTTAAAAGAATGTAATGAAATTAGTGAACAGTAAAGTGAGGGTAAAAAATTGCCAATATAATACTTAGAGCTACATCCAAAATATTTGTAGGATAAGAAATAGCATGCTTGCCAAACAGTTAAAAGAGTTTGAACATTCAAAACTTTTGAGGGTGAGGAAGGAGGAAAATTTCACAAAACACAGTGGTAGCTGAAATATTCAAGAAAATGTCTGAGTACTTTTCTGCAAGTGAGACACATGCTCCATCCACAGTCGTTGTCTATTAGTTGTCCTGGCATTACAGAGGAGAAATGATACCTTGACCTAGAAATCTACACCCTAGAAGATACAAATTTTCTGTGACTTTGAAGCTCATAGTAATTTCTTTCCTGTTTGGAGTCAGTTCATAATTTGTTGGCTGATTTATTAAAGCATTCTCAATATGAAATATCTTCTGTCTGTGGTCTTCCATGGCATTTGGAGATGAGGTATGATTTTCTGTTCAGCCTGCAAATTTTGGTCATGGTCGTGGTTTTTTTGAAAGTTACCACGCTGTAATCACTGTGACCACTCTTTGACTGATTTTCAATTGGAAGGATACTTTGGCCACATCCGGGCTGAGAAAATACAGTATAAATAATAAATCAATTTTTTTAATACACAGAGAAAAAACATTAAGCATTTATGAATTTAGGGCAGTGTAGAAGTTTAGAAGTGTGATTGGCAGATATCCTTTAGGAAATGTATAATAGTTTACTTTTTCTTTGTGTCATCTCAGCAGGGAATAAGACGTCATTCTTCAAACATGTTATACCATTGATTATTAGCTTAGGCAAGCTGATTATGTCTCAGTTTCCTTTTCTTATTCAAGCCACATCATGGTTTTCTGACTTTTTTCAGGTTGTTTTTCTGTTTTGCTCAGAAATTTTTCTGACAGCCTTTGAAAGCCCCCTTTAAGGACCATTTTTCTTAAATTGCATTCTCTGCTTTACCCAGTGAAGTGAGAGAGAGATCATAGATGAAGGCAAAAAGGCAGTGCTTTTCAATAGGTTGCTATTTCTCATAGCCAGCTGTTTCCACCATTAGAGCCCTTACGTGACAAGATCACTTAGTCCTGAAAATGCCTGTGCTAGAAAAACAACGTGAATGGCACAAGTTGGAGTGTTACACTTCCAGAACTTGGCCAATTTCTGTCTGAGAGTCATTCAACTATAAAACTTAAATTCTGTTCCCTTTCCTTTCAACACTGTATGCTATAGAAGGTAGTGAAATAATAAAAACAGATGAAATCAAAATAATAATAATAGAACTAATCTAAAGAACATCCGTTTGTGCAAATTGTCTTAGGTTAGGTACCACTTTGAAGAAAAGTTTACAGAAACTTTTAAGAATTTAAACAAATGAACAAAATTCTACTTTGCGGCATAACAGCAGAGTTTTTCAGGTGGATACACAAATCTCTTTGGTGTCATGTGGAAACAAAATTAATGAAAATCTGGCATGCTGCCTACACATGAGATGGTCCCTTGGGGAAGTGAAAATAGAGAAAGAAACCTAAGACAACAGTCCTTTAAGGACAGCCAAGCGCATCACCATTTAAACTTATAAAGATTCATGAAAATAAAAGCCTGTTGTTGTGCATGTCAGTTGTTAATTCGAGGGAACGTTTAACAGAACACAGAACAGAAATTGATGTACTTGTGGATGGCCTTCATGCTGCAGTTCAGCTACAGTACTGTAAATTATTTGAGCAGAAGTACAACCCACTTCTAACAATTTGGGATTTTTTTACACCTTGTGGTGGGTCACAGGTACAACCTCATGTTGCGCTGCTGGAAGCAAGAACCTGACAAAAGACCAACATTTACTGAGATCAGCAAGGAACTAGAGAAAATGATGGTGAAGAGTAGGGTAAGTGTGGAAAGCATGAATTTTGAAAGTTTTGGGGATCATCTGAATTTGAATGTACAGCAATAATTATTTTATTTTAAAGCAAAATAATTTATTTTTCATCAAATCTTGAAGCATTTATTAATCTATTTTCTTCCAAATGCACCCAGCTTTTTGAAGGCAGTACCTACTTCTCATCATGGCTTTGGTGACTTCAACCTGAAATGCAGATGGGTTATCCTTAATCTGTCTAGCTTCTTTAAGTAATAGTAATAATTTTAAAATTGCAGTGAAAAGTCACTCCTGGATCCTACTCCTGAATAAATAACCCTAGGAAACCAGAACTAGAAGAATGCAGTATTACATGCAGAGATTTGAAAGCTGTATGATCCCACCATTCTGAGTTAAGTTAGAACTACTATGATCCTGCATAGAGTTTCTTTTAATGGATAGATGCTGATGTCTAAAAATAAATAAGTCCAAGTTGCATATATTTTTAAAATGCATACATACCTTTTTGCACATAAACTTTGTTATTTTTTTAATGTACTAGTTAAGGGAAGGGAGGCAATTACAAATGACAGGAAATAACAGTGACAGTTATCATCAGATTTGGGAATGTGAAGGCATTTACACTGGGTGCAAAAAGAGCTAATAATCAAAGGGGATCATTGTGTTCAGAATGTGAATATAAAAATAAGTTCTAAATTAAAAATGGCAAACTGAAAGGTCTAGGCTGTACATTAAAATCAATCTGACTTACCACTAACTTACATCTGCTGAGAATCTGTATGCAAAAGATATGCATCTCCAGTGACAGACTTGTAATACAGAAGCAGGCAAGTTTTTTGAAATGGTAGTCATCATTGACACAAAACCAATCCAAAACAGAGCTTGACAAATTAGCCATTTTTTTCTTGCCTTTCTGAATAACAAATTGTGAAGATTTTTCCGTCTCTAAAAGGGGGTAACTTTATCTTCTTAAAGTTCAATTTCAGTATATTGTCAAAGGAAAGCAAAAAGTGTATTTTAGATTAGTTGAAAATACTTAACATTTCCTTTTTTTTTGCATCAAAGCCATTTGGCAGCATAGATGAAAACCAGGGAATTCTTACAGTTGACCTAAATATTTAGTTTTAGAACAGCAACAAAAGCTTTATTTGGCAATATTTTCTTGTTATATAATAGCTTTTGTAAAATGATTGAGATCTGAATTCCTTCTCCTTTAAGCATGCCTGTGCATCTACGTGTGTATATTTCAGGCATACGTATGTATCAGGCATGCCAGAACCTGAAGGTCAAAGAAATCAGTTAGCACAGCCCTTTGACTCCTTGGATACTTTACTGATGTGCAGAATGAAGTAGGGAAAGTATTAATATGTCTCTAGCATATCTAGTGCTCAGGCAAATCAGATGCTTCCAAAGATGCTGTGGTGCCAGAGGTTCTAGCAAAAGACAAACGCAGTGGGGTCTGTAGTTCCTTGTTGTAAAAAAAGCAGATTTAGCCCTTATACTCAAAGAACAACAATACATTAACCAGCTTTTTCTCTGTTTACTTCTTAGGACTACTTAGATCTTGCAGCTTCCACGCCTTCCGATTCCTTACTTTATGATGATGGGCTTTCAGAAGAGGAGACACCTCTCGTGGACTGTAATAATGCTCCCCTCCCTCGAACCCTCCCTTCCACATGGATTGAAAACAAACTCTATGGTAGAATTTCACATGCATTTACTAGATTCTAGCAACACACACAAAAAAATTGATTTTTCTTCTGCACTGTTCTCAGACTCTGTAACCCCATTACAGTGTTTCTTGTCTGAATGAAGCCAATCAAAATTTGCTTGGAAGCTTCTTTTGGGTTTTTTGTTTGTTTGTTTTTTCTTTTAGTAAATGTCAAAGTTTGCATCAGGATCATCCTTTAGTCATTTTGCAGCTGTGTTTAAAATAAACATTTTAAAAAGGATGTGAAAATAAGTAAAATGACTAGATATCATACAGTAAAAGAAAAAAAAGATCAGGGAAGTATTCTCAGGGGAAATATAAAATGCTAATGAGAATCTAATTCAACTACCCTGTTGGGGGAGGCTAGAACATTTAAAATATGTTAGATTCTGCACCTCTAATTTAAGCAATAGACTTTTCTTTTTTTAAATACTGGTTTTTGTCATAACTCAATGATAGGACCCATCTGTAATATTTTTCATTTATTAAGAAGGATTTCTAAATTTCAGCTGCTGTTAATACATTCTGGATCCATAAGCTGAAATGTATTTAATGTATCATAGGATGAAAACAGAGTATTATATACAGAAGGTAGAAATACTGTATATAAATATTATATACAGACTAAATTGACATGTAAAGTCCTTTGAAAATTTAATTAACAATGGGCATTTTGAAACTACATCCAGCTGTTTTCACGTCCTTTGATTTGTTATGAACATGTTAGTACTAAACCTTGACTGAATGATGTAGCAAGTGTTTTTAAAAAGAACATATGCTTTCATATTGTGATGGTGAGATGGACAGTAAAAATGGTTCTTGCCAAAACTCCTACATTTTGTCTCCTGATTAAATATTCTACATGGTTTTAGATATTTACTAACATCACAGATACTTTTTTTCATTCTTCAAGCAGTACGACTTTTGAAAAGTTGGATCTTTTAGTTTAAAAGTTGCCATTAATACATGGCTTTGGGTCTATTTTTGATCTATACCTTAGCTATTATTTTCTTCATTAGGTTTCCCCATCTCACATTGACTTTGGGGCACTTAGTGGTCAGACTGTTAAAAGAATGAAGTAGCAGGAAAAGTTGCCACGAGGTGGATGGCAGATGCTGAATACTTAATAAGCAACAAAGTCAGATTTCTGTTTTTGAAAATCTCAACCCTGGTGTGGTTCTATGCTTGTGCAGCTGAATCAACATGGTGCTAAGCACTCTGTGTCCATTTGGGTGATTGCTTGTGCCTGAACTGAGAAACAGTTACTGGACTTGATGCAGGTCGTCATATGCCTGAAAGAGAAGTTTAAATGCTGAATTGAGACAAGAGTGCTCAGAACTTTGTTGGACTTTACTCAGTTGTGCTCCTGGGATTTCCTGAAATTAACCAGGGGATCCCTGGTGAGGGTGTGAGAGTGTCCCCAGAACCTCTCTGAATCCAAAGGAAAGGCGCCCATTTAAGTAAATGGAAATAACTCAGTCATTGGAATGGACTTTGGATCCTGTCCCAAATAGGTTTATTAATTCTTGGAGCATTTCCTGTACAGCAAGAATTTCCTCTTGCAAAGCAATATATTGCTACATGATTGTTATAAAATTACAGAAAGTTGGAGGTTCATGTGAAGAACAATTCTTAGGTTTTTATTATGCACATGTGCATGTTCGCATACAATTTTTTATTGAGTAAGCACTTTAATTTTTCCAGGGTTTTTGCCTACATCTGAATTGTGCTTCAGGGATTTTAAAACATCATTTATATGAATTGATTTGGGACAAAATCCAGTGGACTGGCTTAAAATATTAAAGGGAGTTTTGCCAAGGGCCTTACTGTCTGCACATGAAGTTATGGTTCTTCAGTGCAGAAAAAATTATCTGTTTTCATTTTTAGGCATGTCATACCCGAACTGGCCTGAGGAGAGCCCCGTTCCACTCACAAGATTCGATGGCACTAACTCTGTGTTTTCAAGATATGCAAATGATAGTGTTTATGCTAACTGGATGGTTTCACACTCAGCGGCAAAATTTATGGACAAGTTTGATAGCTAAAATTTTCTTTGTGAAAGGTAATGGACTCCTGAGGAGAACAGAGGCAAAGAGTGGGAAGTCCATTGGCTCATTCTTTGTACAACCAACAGCTAACTTTTAAATTGGCAAGCCCTTTATTGGTAGTTTTTAAAATGTGTTACTCATGCTGAAGACTGTAATTGGTACTTTCCCCTTTCAGAAAACATATCAAGCTGGATAAGAGTTGTAGTTCCAGTACGTCTTTCTAGATTGCCATTTTGCATATGGTTCCATTTGGCAACTTCTTACTACAAATGTCCTTGCACTTCATCCTCGATGTTTTTTAGACGAACCATCCTGTGTTACAGTTTTCTTGGATGGTAAAATGTACTTGAACTGCTACTTTTATAGTGGCTGGTAGCATAGACCACTTGATCTAAGCAGGAAGCACAAAAAATATATGGAAGGAAGGGGGAAAACAGGCTCTGAGCTTGCTATCAAATGACAAGTGTTATGATGATGTTGGCACTAACGAAGCCTGTATCTTGGTTTGGAAGCAAACATTAAGTAACTCAATAGAGAGGACTTGAGATTCAACATTTGAAGTCTTGTAATGTATTGTCTTAATGAGAAGAGAACTTGTTTTATTAGTCTTAACTTCTCTTACCTTTAGCACAATGGAGATAAATTTGATACAAGATAAGCTGTATAGACTGATGGCAATCAAGAGTGTTCATCTGACACAATTTACTTTCCATCACCTACATGTTAGCAGTGTTAAAACATACAATCTGGTACAATCATAATTTCTCTTATAAGTTAAAAATAGACTATACAGGATTTTTAGACTGAATTCATAGAATAGTAGCATCATAGAATGGTTTGGGTTGGAAAGGAATTTAGAGATCATCCAGTTCCAACTCCCACCCCTCCACTGTGGGGCAGGGACACCTTCCACTAAACTAGGTTGCTCAAAGCCCCATCCAAACTGGCCTTTAACACTTCCAGGGATGGGGCAGCCAAAACTTCTCTGGGCAACCTGTTCCAGTGCCTCACCACCCTCACAGTAAAGAATTTCTTCCTAATATCTAACCTAAACCTGCCCTCTTTTGAGTTTAAAGCCATTCCCCCTTTCCCATCACTACATGCCCTTGTGAAAACTCCTTTCCAGCTTCCCTTGTGGCTCCCTTTAGGTACTGGAAGGCTGCTCTAAGGTCTTCTCAGAGCCTTCTCTTCTCCAGGCTGAAGAGCCCAAACTGTCTCATCCTGTCTTCATAGGAAAGATGCTCAACCCTGTGGTCACCTTTGTTACCCTCCACTGGACTCACTTCAACAGATCCACCTCTTATGTTGGGTGCCCCAGAGCTGGTTGCAGTACTCCGGGTGGGATCTTGTGACATTGGAGCAGAGGGGCAGAATCACCTCCCTTGACCTGCTGGCCATGCTGCTTTTGATGCAGCCCAGGACACAGTTCACTTGTTGGGCTGTGCGAACATGTTGCCTGGTCGTGTTGAGCTGCTCACCATACAATATCACCTAGTCCTTTTCCCCATGACTGCTCTCGATCCATTCTCTACCCAGCTTGTATTTGGGATTGCCCAGACCCGGGTTCAGGACCTTGTCTTGGCCTTGTTGCACTTCTTGAGGTTGCACTGGCCCAGCTCCTAAGCCTGTCAAGGTCCCTGTGGATGACATCCCTTCCCCTCCAGCATGTTGACTGCACCACAGAGCTTGGTCATTGAAAAACTTGCTGAGGATATGCTCAGTCTCACTGTCGACGCCACCAACAAAGATGTTAATCAGCACCAGTCCCAATGCTGACTCCTGAGGAATGCAACTCTTCACTGGTCTCCAGTTGGACATCCAGTTGATGACAACTATTTGAGTGTGACCATCCAGCCAATTCCTTATCCACCAAGTGGTCCATCTGCATCAAATCCAGTTCAGAGACCAAGGTGTAGTGCAAGGCATTGTCAAATGCTCTGCACAAGTCCAGGTAGATGGCATCAGTCACTCTTCCCTTATCTGCCAGTGCTGTAGTCCTGTCATAGAAGGATATTTGTCAGATTCTCCCTTAGTTGACACCATGCTGACTGTCACCAACCACCTCCTTATTGTCCATATTATCTCGTCAGGTTCCATGGACTTGTGTACCTTCAGGTTCCTTAGATGGTCTCAAACCTGATCTTGTCCTATGGTGGGTGGTTCTTTATCCTCAAAGTCCCCTGCCTTTGCCTTCTCAGCGAAGGAACTAGGACTCCAGTCGTTTGAGCACTTGCTGGTAATGAGCGAGTTTTTTGTCACTGAGTGGCTCAAACGTCTCCATGTCCCTAATAACAAAGTCTCCCATTTCCTTCTGGAGAGGGCTCATATTTTCACCTGTGTACCTACAGAAGCTTTTCTTGTTGTCCTTTATGTCCCTGGCCAAATTTAATTTTATCAGGGCTTTAGTTTTCCTAACCTGATCCCTGACTGCTTGGACAATTTCTCTGTTTTCCTCCCAAGTTATCTGTCCTTGCTTTCACCTCCTGTAGGCTTTGTTTTTCTGTTTGAGTTTGTCCAGGACCTCCTTGTTCATCCACATGGGTCTCTTGATGCTTTTGCCTGGCTTCCTCTTTGCTGGGATGGATCTCTGCTGACCTTGTAAGAGATGATCCTTGAATATTAACCAGCTTCCTTGGACCCCTCTTCCCTCCAGGACTTCATCCCATGATACTCTACCCAGAAGATCCGTGAAGAGGCCAAAGTCTGCTCCCCTGATGTCCAGGTTAGTGAGCTTGGTGTGAGCCACCGTGCTGGCCCAGGAATCTTGAGCTGCATCATTTCATGGTCAGTGCAGCCAAGGTTGCCACTGTGATTCACATTCCCCACCAGCCCCTCCTTGGTAAGAACAAGGGTCCAGCATGGCACCTCTCCTCGTTTGCTCCTCTGTCACTTGGAAAGGAAGCTATTGATGCATTCCAAGAACCTCCTAGATTCCTTATGCTCTGCTCTGTTGTCCCTGCAATGGATATGGGGGTAGTTGAAGTCCCCCATGAGGACCAGCACCTGTCAATGTGAGACTCCTCTGATGTTTCTATAGAGGGTTTCATCTATTCAGTCTTTCTGGTTGGGTGGCCTTAGCACTCACTGTTATGTCGCTTGTTCCTGCCTTCCCTTTAATCCTGACCTATAAGCTCCTCATCCATCACCAAGAACAGTTCCAAGCATTTCAGATGGTCATGAACATAAAGGGAAACACCCTCTCCTCCCCTTCCCTGCCTGTCCTTCTGGAAGAGTCTATATCCTTGCAGTCCAACACTCCAGTCATAGGAGCCATCCTACCACATCTCTGATGCCACATCTCGTAGCCCTGCAGGTGTGCACGGTCTCTAGCTGCTCTTGTTTATTCCTCATGCTATGTGTATTTGCATAGAGGCATTAAAGTTGGGCCCCCAATGAAGCAGACTCACTGGCAGGGATGGCTACAATTCCTTCGTGCAGCACTCCTGCTGACCTGCGATCCTGCTCCAGGCTCTGGGCATCTCTTGCTGGCATCAGACTAGAAGTAGGATGGATTGAGGATTCTCTCTCCCATCAACTTCAATTTAAAGCTTTCCTCACCAGCTTTGCAAGCCTGTGACCAGACATACTCTTCCTGTTCTCTGGCAGATGGGCCCCCATCAGACTGTCATCCAGATTTTTCAGCAGGAGTCCCCAGACCCCTGGCTGTGGCACTAGTCTTGTAACCATTTGTGGATTTGCCAGATTCAACCAACCCCTCCCCTTTGATAGGTTAGATGAAACAACTGCCGCTCCCAGGGCTCTGCAATCCTCCTTGGTACTCCTCACACTGCTCCTGGCTGTGTCACTGGTAACCCTACGAAACAACAGCAGCAGATAATGGTCAGTGGGCTATACAAAGCTTGGTAGTCTCTCGGTGACATCCCTCATACAACCCCCCTGGTAATCAGCTCACCTCTCTAGAGGGCACATCACATTGGGAAACTGGTGCCTCCCAGTCTCTCAGAAGAGAGTGCCCTGCTTCTAACACCTGCCACCTTTTCTTAGTTGTTCTGGTTGTCACACGAGGAGGAGAGGCTGCCTTACTCAGCTCCAGCCTCTCTCCTGCTGTGATGGGTCTTTCCTCTTCAACCTGCAGAGCAGTGAAGCGGTTCTGCAAGGGCACCTCAGGTTTTAGGGAAGTCTCTTCCGCTGGTAAGTCCTTGCCGTTTCAAGTGTCCATTCTTCTGCCTTGTTGCCCTCTCCCCCGATCCCTCCGGCTTCTGTGTGTGCTTGGTGGGGGAGTTCTTGCCGGTTTGGCTGTGGGTTTACTGCCAGCTACGCTTGGAACCAGTTCTCTAAATCCTTCTCCGCCTCCCTGGAGTTACGTAGCCTTCTCACCACCTGCTGCAGGAGCTCCTCTGCCTCAGCACACCTTTTGCAGACATTCAAGTACAGAGATTTTGTTCGCAGTCTTGTTCAGTGGGTTGGAGTCCTCCTCTCAGCTCCAAATTGGATATACTGCCATGCACGGGACACTGCCACAACGTAACTCCAAACAAGCCTATTACCTTGGAAATCACGAATAAATAACACTTGCACAGCAAAATTGGTCTAAAGCTCTACTATTGAAACCACGCGAGGAAAATGTCATGGGAATTTGTTAAGGTAAAATATAAAAATGTTGTACTTACAGCAGTGACTTGATATTTTGGAGAACAATCAGACTGTGAGTCATGTTCTGTGTGGAAGAGTAAACGATCACTACTTTTGTCTTTATTTGTAATCTACCATGGTTAAAGGTAACCTTTTGTTCGCTGCAAATGTTGGGATGTAAATCCCGAGTGACTCGTTGTTAGCATTGTGATGGTTATTCTAAATAATCCAATTCTACCAAAGCTTGCTCCTGTCACTTACAGTCCAACTTAGATGTTTCAGATCTGTTTTCAGATGTTGTTTTGTGTATCAACTTTATGTTTCCATTAAAGTCTGTGATTTCAGAAACATGATCTTGAGTCAGACTGCCAAAACCTGAACACAGATTTTCATTTAACAAAAAAAAAGGGGATCTACAGTGGTGTGTTGAAATGTAAAGACTTTCACTGTTGGATAGTATACTTGATGCTGTCCTGGTTTCGGACAGGCACTAAGCAGTGTGAGTTTTCCTTTGTACAAACATTTGCTATGTTGGGTAATGCTTATGCACAGTAAACAGACACAACCGTGTATCCAGAAGGGGTTCCCTTATGCTATAATGGTGATCTTCACTGGCATAACACAACAAATGCATACTTTTAAAACAAATGCTACTGAAAACTAAGGCAGTCATATAGGCTTTTTTCTTTTCTGTTGAGAAGATTCTGAAAAAGGAGAGAAAATTACACTAGTGGTAAATTTTTGCTTTATCCAGTCCTTTTCCTATATTTTATATTTGTAAATGGGAATTCTTTACTTGCCACAAGCAATCAAGGCATCAAGATTTTTGGTTTTGTTTGGGTATTTTTTCTTCCGTAAATGAAGAATTTCTATTTATCTGCTGTCTTCAGCAACAGTATGCAACTGAAAGATGTGAAACATCCAGTTTCTAACCCGACAAGCCCCGCAACAACATTGTAGGTGAGTGGGACCGTAAGGGATGCTGAAATAACCAGTGGGTACAGGGAGTATTGTGTATTTTAGACTTCCAGCATAAGTCAGTGTTGTTTCAACCATTCTTAATTCCTTTGAAAAGTTTCAGTAATAGTTATTGCCACCTATGTTACTGGACATAGATTCTGCATATAAAATACATAGCTCATAATTACAGATCCCATATACAATTACCTGTATTAAGCACAGTTCAATGAAAAATTCTTAAGTGTTTCCTAAGCCAGTTAATTTTGACTCCCTTCCTGCTCATAAATGTTGGAAAGAAATAGATTATTGCTTTGGAGTATTCATTCATAATATGAAAGCTTCTTATGTCTTCTGTGAATGCTATTTTTGTAAATATTTCCCTTGAAGTGTTTCCTGTTTGTTCTGGGTTGCCATGAGTTAGGACGGTGACAATCTTGTTTCAGTTCCCCATTAGAGAGTAAATGTATTTCCCACATGGGAAAAGAGTGATACAGCAGATGATTATTGCCATCGGTGCCAGAAATACTTAAGTACTTGGCTGCCCTGAGGAAAGCTAATTCGAAGGGAACAAATGACTCACCTAAATATACAGGTTGGAGGGAATAACTTTCTAAAAATTTCTGCTAACCTTTTCTAAATATCTGCAAAAATGACATGGTTTACCTGGGTTGTGCTGTGAGTTACAACAGATGGGGGCAGAACATGAATCTCGTGTGTCAGTACAGTCCTTAGAGCAGCACAAGGAAATTACTGCAGTAGTTGCTTGCACAAACTTTTCCAGAGGTATGGTAGTCAGAAAATCTACTGTGAGATTGCAGATTTTAATTTGCAGACATTAACCTATTTCATGTAATAGATACTTTTAAAAATACTGTCCCATGGATATGAGGTACATAATAATCGTGGGTTTTATCTACAGTTTGTTATGCAAAATATACATGGATCTTTTTGTGGTACACTCAACTGGACCTAAGCAATTCTCAAAAACATAGAGTAAAAGCAAGTTTCTGTTCCCTAATGTTTTATTATCAATCTTACAAGAACAATACAAGCCTCAAAATATTTCTAAAATGATTATTTCTATTGTAACCTTTGAAAGTTCAAAAAAAAATTTAAGTAATTTTGAAATACTTTGCTTCAAAACTCAGCCTGCCTGAAAGCCTTGTGTATCTCACTGAAGCTACAATGGTAAATTTATAACAAAACACTAGAGAGAACTTTCAAGAGCACCAGCTTTTAAGTAGCAGCAGGCACTGAACATTAACAGAGTGCAGATTGTCCATAATGTGATGAATGGCTTGACTTCTTCAACCTAAGGAGACTTTCTGAAAAAGAACCGTATCATTCCCTAAAGACATAGAAGGTACTTAAAATCTTAATATGAAAACCTGAGCTGTTCAGGTCCAGTGAATCTAACTTCATAAAATTTAAGTAGCCCTTCTGAAGTCAGTGGTATTATTCATGAATAAACTGTTCATAAGTATTTGCTGATCTAAAGTCAAATATCCCAGTAATCTATTAGCAACAGTACAAAGGATATTACCAAAATGTGGACTAAGTAGCAATACCCTTGGTCTACCCATCCCTCGTACAATATTGTAACTTGCCTGTTGGGAAGCTGTATTTAGAAGCAGGTGCTGGACAGTAGAGGACAGATAAGCACAAATACATTTCTAATGTATACCTAGAAGAGACAGTGAATGAAAACTTTTTGGTATTTATAGAGGTCTTCATTACAGCTGAGCTGTTCCTGTGAAGCTTCATTTTGCATTTGTTTCTCATTTCTAAACTTTGGGACATCAGCCTGCATCTTCCATTTACATACTCTTAATGCATTTTGAGAAGATTAATAGCTCCTCTCTTTTTATGGTGTGTGTTTTTGCTTTACCTGGTTTTATAAAGAGCTACATGGTATCTTAACAAATTTCTTGCTAAAACCTATTTCTCTGAGCTGTTAACGAAAGTTAATTTTGTTGATGTTCTGAAATTAAGTAAAAAGTTTTGCCTGCCTGAAGACAGACAAGCGCAGCTCCCCTTAAGCTCATCTGAAATAATTAGCCCCTTCCTTTGGGCTAAAAAAAGGTACATTTCATAAAAATGCAACTTTACTTCATCTGGAGGCTGTTTCCCATGGATTAATGTAATCCAAATGGTAGGGACAATTTAAAAGCGTTGCAGTTGTATCTCAGATAATCTTGGTGGCCTCCTCTGGACCTGCTCCAACAGGTTGATGTTGTTCCTGTCCTGGGAACCCTCGAGCTGGATGCAGTGCTCCAGGTGGGGTCTGGCTAGAGCGGAGTGGAAGGAGAGAGTCACCAAATATGTCTTTGACCTGTTGGTCACACTTTTGAGGCAGCCCAGGATATGGATGACTTTCCTGCTAGAAGGTTTATCCTTTGTAGCAGAACTAGGTTTTTATGTAGTTCATAATCTCCTGTAAGCGAAGGACAAAAGAGAATGTAAGCCAACACATCTAGAATTATACTTGCAAAATAATGTATTATTGAATACTGCAGGGATTTTAAGCTCTCAAAACAACAGTGCCAAAAGTAGTTGTGTAGTTACTTTATATCCCACTAGCAGTATTATCTCTTGAACAAGATGTCAACAGATGAATGCAAAGAGCAGATGTGTGGTCTCTTTCTTCTCTGCTATCACCCTGCTATTCCCTTAGTCCTCAATAATTGTCTGCAGTATCTAGTCTGATTCTTCTGCATTCAGCAGGTCACATAAATAATTGTTAAAGCCCTTATATAATTTTTCAGCAGTTTGGGGCTTTCCCTCCCAACATGGTCATAGTTGAAAGAGTTTGATATGAATACTGATTTTCACTTGCAACATGTGCTATTTTCATAGCTTCCTGCCAGTGCAATTTCCTGTCTGAATTTTCCTGTGCTTAAGGGTGGAAGTATTTTAAATTTTTTATTAAAACAAAATCAAATGAATGTGTTAAGCATTTGGTTTGCAACAAATCTTGGTTGCCTATATTTAGGTATATTTTGGGGTGGTTTGGGGAAAAAAAACCCAACAACTCCAAGTCCTCCATCAGATTTTGTGATGTAAGCGATAGCCCAATGCAAATCAATAAACCCGTAGGGACACTGATCCTACTTGTTTGCCAAACTGCTACCAATAACAAGAATAGTATCTCTTTATTCAAGAGTATTTCACAAAAAAGGAAGAGATTTGGAACAACTCCATTACAGCCTTACATCCGTTGTGAAAGAAAAAATGTCAAAAGGGTGGGATCTCGAGTAAGAGGTGGCTGATTTGGCAGATGAGGAGGCTGTGAAGGAGGGCTGATCTCGTTCCTCGAGAAAGCTGGTAAAGGGTTCATCTTCAGCTGACTGAAAAGCTTGGGGAGAGCATTGTAAAGACTGAGATGTGGGGAAAGCCTGTGGGAAAGATTCAGGAGATAAATACCGGATTTATAGTAGTATTTTATAAATGCATATGTAGCTTCAAGAACTAGCCAGCAAGAACAAGCAGAGTTCACTATTCTCTGAGATAGTTTTGTCTGTTCAAGACTGTCAGTGATTGATTTGACAGCAGAAGACAAAAATTATTCTTTCTGGTACAGAGTATAAATAATTGAAGGAGATTTTAGCCTTGAGTCAGGAAATAGTTCAAACAACGGGTTTTGCTGTGCAGAGAGGCTTTCTGAATAGTGGCCTGGCCCAATGTAGTAAATAGAAAGGCATTACATTTATGCTGATTATAAGGATTTTTATTTTAAAACATGACTGTTGAAGGTCTCACCCAGTGTTGCTCTTCCAGGATCATTTGTCAAAATGAACTGTGACAATTTTTTAAATAGTGGTAAGAAACAGATGAATGGGTTTTTGTGAAAATACTGCCAAGAATATTTTAATTTATACTGAAAACCACATATCACCATTTACATGCACAAAGATAAAGTAAGGAATCAAATTATACTGCAACAAGTTGTCATCAGAGGCAACTTTTAAACCAAACAAATAATGTTTATTGAACCATTTCTATTTGCTGCGCTGAGTATCCATTATGGTTTATTCATGTTAGAAAATGTGAAATGAATGTTTTGAAATGCTAGACCTTAAACTAGAGATTGCTTCTAACTGTTACCATTTCAAATAATCATATATTTAGTCGACAATAAATAACAGAACACTTCACTGTATTAAACCTTGAAATGCAGCGATATTAATAGCAAATATTATCTTTATTGCTATAAAAGGCATGAAACCTACAATAAAGACCTTGTCATACAAGATTTCAGCATAGCTCAAGGGGAGCAGGGGGAGAAGACACACAACCATGCTTTGCATATTGACCCTGTAATCCACACTACAACAGAAAGCTTACAAAAATACTGCATCCCCCTCAGCAATTAAGCAGCACCTCCTTACGTGTCACAGTCAACAAGAGTCCCTAGTTAACCCGGATACTGGAGTTCAGTTAAAAACTCCTTCCCATCTTCCCAGCACCCCAGCCCTGATGGTTTTCCCCTTGGAAATGGCCTAGGTGCATATGCACGAGTGAGCATCATCCCAATCATCAGTTCTGTCTCCCGCTTCCTAATTAGTGGGAGGACTCAGGATATGCTGCTTGTGTTTAGCCCAGGTCTTATCAAACCCTACAGCCAACCTGCACCTATTAACAGCTGTCAAGCAGCAGCCTTGACTGAGATCCAAATTGCAGACATCAGCCCCACACAAACATACACAAAATTATCAGCAGCATTTTAGCATTCACAGGTTAAGCTATTTTTTTTCCACCTGCTACACATCACCAAATTTTAATTCACCTTTCTCTGCATTCATAATGAACATGTTCATGTTTGAGTGTGTGTCTGTAACTTAAATACAGCTTGCACAGTGCTTCTAAGATGCTTGAGTTGCAGAAAAAAATCAATTTTAAAACCTTTTTATCTTTATGCTTATCCTGTCATGATTTATTTTTTAAAATACTACAAATCCTTGCTTGTCTAGCATAGTGTCAGAACTGGTAACGAATATTCATTAAATTTAAATTAAAAAGAGAATAAAACTGGAATAGGAATGTCATTTATAACCATTCAATTCCACCTAGTAAATACTTCTAAGCCTGATTCTCCTTAATTTAAATGGGGTGCAGGCTGCCAGATCAGATCTTTTTCATTCTAGTTCTAAAAATAGCAACAGGAAAGACACAGGAACACATTTTTCTTGCTCTTGAGAAGGAGTGGGAACAAATTCAAGTGATTTTTTGAAGCATCTTGATATTCAGCTCTCCTGTGATTGCATTTCCAATGTCAAATCTTGCTTTGAATTAATTTGATTTGGAGCTCCATTTTACCAATAGATGTGAACCATTGCAAGATTCTCGTTTGCAAAGCTTTTTCTAACAAAGATAAAACTATTGTTACAAGTCACCAATTAAAGGGGAGCTTGTGAGACTGCTCGGAAAGCAGTGCAGTGACATTTGATCCTGATTTGCAAATAAGTTTATCTTTACCAGTTGGTGTTACAAGGATAATAGTGAAATCTCAACAGCGTGCTTTAACACATTTCCAAAATCAGACACTGCTTTTATGCACCATAGGAACATATGCCAATTTCCATGAAAATCTAAACAGAGTATTTTCAACTGCTCAATTGAGGTATGGTGGTTTTTTCTGGTTTTCTCTTGATATTCTATGGTACCCAGGCAGGTTCTCTCTTGATGAGGGAATAGTGTAGATATTACCTTCCTTTTGCCCTGTCTTACACTGTTTCAGCCATGTGAGAATTTTTTCAGTTATTGATAGTAAATTACTGCTAATAAAATGAAAGCAGTTATGTGATTTTATTATTTATTTCTATGTCATTTTATGGGAGGAATAGTTTAGAAATATGAAAAATGTTGCATTTAAAAATATTTAAATTATATATATGCAACAATGAATGGTACCAGAAACAAGAGAAACAAATAACTTATTTTATGAACTGATTGGAGTTTGGACTCAAAGGGAGGGAGATGTTTTTTGGGCAATGACAGACAAGCCTGTAGCTAGCACTACAGGCTACTTTTTTTGGAAAAATCCCCAAACTCTAAACCCGAGTGGAGTAGATAGACAGTGCAAACAATGGACCAGCACAGTACAAACAATGAATAAGAGAAGTTTCTTGGTCTCTGGTCCTGTGATTGTACAAAGAAATGAACATTGCCTTGGTAGTAACTGTTTGCTAAGCTATCAGCAGGGAGGATCATCTCTGTACTGTACCTCTCTACAGTCTTGTCTTTTTTTTGTTTTATCAAGTACTGGACCAGCTTAGTGGGTACAACTGATTGTGCAGTAATGCATATTGAATACTGATATACTGAGTATTCTGTGTAAAACAGGAAGCATCTCATATTAATGAAGCCCAAGTATTTGTAACTATAAAGATACTGTATTTAATCTAGATATTTATCTGAATAACTTGAGCTTTGGTGCACAAAAAGTTCAAGCACAAAAAAGAAACCGGATAACCAACCAGAAGACCTTGATAATTTGTATTATCTCATCAGATAAGGAGTGTTCATGAAAGATTGTCTGGCTTAAATATTATATATAGAATGATCTAACTTATTTCTCTTGTTGCATCCTAGATAGTTAAGCCTACAGTTTAAACAGCAATTTAGAAGGATATATTTTAAATATATTACTTTATAATATTCATAGGTTACTGTTCTGCAATACTGAAAATGAAAAAAAAAAAAAGGAAATTGTCTCTTTTAGTGTATTTTGCATAACATTGAGTCTTCTAATCAAAACCCTCCCATTTCTTTTCCATTCTAGGTACAGAATATAGTTACTTGGATTTTGTTTCAGAGCTGCTTTGTAGTCAGTATATTAGTGACAAAATTTTTTCTCTTTTTGGAAAAATGCCTATAGCACTTCTTGGTGCCATTAGAGAGAAGCTATATAGTAAAGGCATTTGGAAGAGTCAGAAATAAAGGGATGTAGAATTCCAGCACTACACACATGGATTGCTCTCCATATATATTGTTACTGGTTATTCTGATGTGAAGCCCTGGTGCAGTTGCAAGTGAGCAGTGGAACCCTGGGCATACGACTCATTGTGCCTGCCAGGAAAAATAAGGCCATGTGGCCAGGAAAAATGATCAGCTACCACTGCAGAATATTGTCTGCTGCTCTCAGCTGGAGCAGGCAGCAGAGCCCAGGTATTTAATGCAGCTCCCTGCAATTCCCCTTCTGTGTTCCCATTTCCTGTGGCACAAACCAGAGCGATGCCTGTACTTCTTGTACAGTAATGTTTCCACAGTCCACTTGCTGCCATCACAGAGCTCAGCAAACACTTGTTGCTAACAGCAACCATATATTGATTTCAAAAAGGAAAAATTATTTTGAGAGATTGTATTCTGATGTATCCTTCCATACACTTTTCCAGATGCTAATACCACTGCTAAAGCATCACTATTCAAAGAAAAAAACAAGTGGACTAAAATAAGCATTTTTGTTATCCGAACACAGCTTTTTCGGACAGTAGATAAAATTAAATCTTATTTAGATTCACTTACAGCTGTGATTGTATCATTTATTTTTCTCTGATAAGGAATGTCTTCTATTTTCATGAATTAGTACCAAAATTACTAAGTCTGCTTTAATGTATGAAAGGACTCTATATAATTTTAAAGTCAGTTGATACTGTTTTCTAATGGGAATTTCTGAAAGGAAGTAATTTAGCAACTGTGACTCCGAAATAGCAGAAAAAAAGCAATCCATAGAAGTTTCTTTCCCAAACATTATATAAATTACATGATTCTGAGTCAAAAATTTTAGTACATTATAATACCAAAGAATTACTATTTATTTGATACCAAACCACTACCTGACTAAATGTAGTCCTTCAACATTCAAAGAGGCCAAAAGCCTAAGCACTGCCAAAATCAAAATGTTGCTCCATGCAAAAGAAGGGGCACAGTAACAATAAATACAGGAAGATTTCTGCATAGTACGTTTGTCCAAACTACATTTACATACACACTATCTCTCCTAAACCTATCATAAGTCAAAGAGATTTAGTCTCTAAAGCAGTGAAGTAAAATATCCTGACCCTCCAAGCACCTTTAATAGTCATTATAGATGCCCCACGATGCCAATAAGACAGTGTCCTTTCTCCTTTGCGAGGCACAAAGTGAGCCCTGGGCTGGCCTTTCAGTGACCTGGCTGGTGCTCACTCTGCAGCATCACAGCAGAGCCTGAGGTCAAGCTTAGCATTCCCCGAGGCAGACACAAGTTAATTCTGTAGCATACCACCTCCCCTAAGACCCCTAATTTCATAGCCCATAGCAACAGAATGTATTTGGACAGGATCAGTGACAAAAGATTACAGAATATAACTTAGAAGCTCAAACTGGGCATTTTAAGGCATATAGATCAAAACTGTTAGAATACTGTAGGATGGTTTATTTCAGGCTATTAAAAATTCGTCATGGTTTTGGTTGCATTGTTCAAGATCTGTTATAAATAATTTGCAACAATTAAAACAAGGAATAAAGAAAGTGGCTTCATGGAGGATCATGCTGGAATTGTGCCATCAGTAAAGCTGAGCCGTGGTATTTGACAAAAAGCCCTGTGTCAAGGCAAACTAATGACTATTGTTTGGCAATTAAAGCTGTGAATTTTCAGGCAAAATAACAGACCATTTTTCTTATTCTACATGCACGTTTCATTTTTGCTCAAGAGGATAAAAGAACGAAAATATCCTCAGTTGAAGGATTGCTTTTTTCTTTTCTCCTTTGGTCTCATTTACATTACTCTTTCACTTTGGTATCATGTTCTCAGATCAGCTCCTCTCTCTTTTTTCTTTTGTTTCTTCTCCTCCAGCCCACACATATGCTTAAAAAAATAAAAAAGAGCACCGAAAAAGAAAAAAAAACCCACACACAACAAAAAACACTAGAGGCTGGAGCTAATGCTGTTCTGGAAAACTCTTTTTTTGAATAAGCTATTGCCAGCCACTTCCTTTCTCCTAACTGTACCAATTTAAGAACAGTGTTTGCCAAAGTTTAGTAAAATATTTTCAAAGTCTGTCTCTTAAATAATCATCCTGTTGTAATATTTTAGGAAAATTCAAAGCTGTGTCATATATATATATGTATACACACACACACACACACACACGCTGATGCTCTCAGATACTAGGAGGTGTGCAACTACCCCTCCAAGGAAAATCCCTAGTCTGAAATGTACTGTGTCTTAAAACATAAGACATTTCCTAAATGTTTTCTTGCCTGCTTTATTTGCAAACAAATTGGGAATTCCTCTATAGGCCTGTAAGACTAACACCAAATAGTAACTGTAACATCTGTCAGCATAAATATAGGTCTGAGCTATGAAGGAGTGTCTGATCTGGGAACAGCTTATTCTGATAGAAGAGTCAGGAAACTATACACAACATCACTGCAAAACCATCATTTTTCCTGTTGTGGTAGACCTCTTATACAGAGATGACTATGACTACCCATGCTGTTATTATTAGAGCTTAAGAAACCTATTTTTAACTTCTCTCAATCTGAAAAAAAAAAAATAAATTTGAAAATCTTTCTGGTAGTGAAGGAACTCTGGTAAACAGAGGAAACTGGCACTTAAAGAAGAAAAAGTATTTATTATGTACACAATCTCCTGACCTTGCACTGTAGAGGTTTCCCCACATAGTGGCAACTAGCTCATGTATGGAAAAGTGGCATCTGGGAAGCCTGAAGGACAATGTTCAGAGTTTGGTTGCTCTCTGTAGACCAACCAGTGTGTGATGCCGGCTTGTTAGAGTTTATTTGGGATCTACATTGTAGCATTAGTTAATGAAAAAAGTAATTTCAGTTATTCCCATTCTGTTGTCTTCTTGTACTTCCAAAAACTATGTCTACAGAACACTGCAGCCTTCACTGTCAGTAGAATAATATGGGTATCTACTAAACTACACATTTACCACAACACAGAAGCCAAGCAGGTGCTGAGGGTTATTCAACAGTCCTCTCTAACACGCAACACAAACTGCTTGAGGTCAGGTTTAAAATAGTAGTATATTTACATACTCTTTTTTTAAAAAAAATAATGAAACCATGTTTGCCTAGTTTGGGGAGTGCATATGTGAAAATCTAAAACCTTCTGATAACAGTCTTCTCTATGACTCTTTTCAAGTATATTTTTGATGGATACCTAAAGTGACAATCCAGCATCACAACAAGTTTCAATTGATAAGGAAAGTGCCTGGATGGATGTCTGATCACACCAGCCAAGTGTTCTTTCCCTGTTCATTTAAGGTATTCCCTGCAAAGACCTTTGTTGCCTGAGGGCTTGAAATGTAGACTGAAAGAAGAGGTCCTTGGATGCCCAGCCCCTCCCAGGCTGTGTGGTGTAGCTATTTCTGAACAAATGGGTTTCCGCCTGTCTGAAGACAAAGGGCCGCTCTGTGCTAAATGGGGCGCAGACCTCGACAGAGCAATAATGTGACAGAGGATGCTCTCTGCTGCTGAGACCACCGGGGGCTCTGTTCTGGAAAGCCCTTAATGCCAACCTTTCAGGAAGGTGAGCGTTCATGGGCAGTCCAGCAGTGATGCCAAAGTGGGGGTACAGGTCGTTACAGAACAAGCCTTTACTGGCTTTATATGACTCTGTTTTTGATGAGTGGGACCAGAAACATTTCATACATAGTTGTACAAGAGCATTACTAGCTCACCCTTTTAAACTCTTATGGGCCACCATTCATGCAGATGGCTCAAAGGTACAGGAATTCCTAAGTCTGGCTTCCTTTCAGGTCAGGACCTGCAGAAAATAATATTTAAAAAAAAAAAACAAACAACAATGTAACGAAATGTTCTTCTGGAAATTCAGAACTGTAAATAAGTATTTGGATAAGCAGAAAATAATTACTGGTAAATTCTGCTCGCTGTTGGAATCCCTGCGTTTCCAGCATGAAGGTTACACCACAATCCAACCGTTTTGTTACACGCTTGAGAAATCGGCACCGCGGCACTGCAGCCCTGGGAGCCAGAGAGCAGCGTGGGCTGCCCGCACCTCGGCAGGGCCGCGGCCCGGGCGGGGGCACCGACACCTCAGCGGCAGCGGCCGCGCAGCCCCGGCAGGGCCGGGCCGGGCCGTGCTCCGGGCACGGACA
>VWZG01008217.1:942745-978433 GCA_013396735.1 Grallaria varia
TCCGGGCTCAGCGGCGGATCCACACAGCGGGGGCCGCCGGTGGGGCCCGTCCCGGCCGCCCTGGGCCGCTCGGGTTCGGTCGTACGGCTGTGCGGACAATAACCCGCCTCGCTGTCCCTCCTCACGGCTGCCTTTCCATTGTGTTGGCTGCCGTGGGCGTGCGGGGCACGGCGCTGGTGGGGGCGCGGTGCGGGCTCCGTGTCAGCGCCCTGGCTGGTTTATAACCTGCTCGGGCTGCGGGAACCCTCCGGTCCTTCCCCCAGCACCCCCCGCCCCCAAAATAGAGGAAATGATGATGAGAGGGCGCTTAATTATTTCCAGTAAAATATTGAGTGTTGTTTAAACGTGTTTTATGTCTCCTCTCTTCTTTGTCAGGCGCGTTCTTGCTCAGTAAATTCTGTGCTCTTGAACTGTGAAAGTTGGGACGTTTTGATAGTGAATAGAAACATAAATTGTGCCATTGTTAGCAGTGAGTTAATTCAGAAATGCTGAAGCACAAACGGAGTTGCCATTTGCAAGACCATTTTTAAAGCTGAGTATACGTTAATTTAAACTTGATAATACATATTTTCAGTGAACTGTAATCAAGATCTGCTTAATTAATGTTTACTTTATTCTGTGGTTTTGTTGCTTGTGTTTTTTCAAGTCCCTCTGTGAGGTAGAAATTGATACACTGATCTCTTCTACTAAACTTGATGGATAAGGACTAACGTTGTTCTATTGCTCTTGTTGCAAAAGAACTGCAAAAAAGAGTGGTTTTAACACTGAGCCAATATCCCTCAAGTTAAGGTCATACAATAAAATTTTTTTTCCCTTTTCTTTTTCCTAGGTTGTTATGCTAGGCCTCATAAGACAGTTTCTTCTTTTCCAGCATGCACTAGCTGCAAGTTCCTGTCTTGCTTTACTGTGTTTGAAGGAAACTTCTGGCTTCTCTTTATTTATTAGCTAGATAGTGGGTCCCCAAACGCTGTCAAAGACGGCAGCTTGGAAGTATTCCCAGTAGCTGTCAGTGGATGCAGATGCGTTTTGCGGAGGGATTTTAGCTATGAGCCTCAATTATACCCTGAGGCTTTTATGGGAGGCTCTGCCAGGAAGTCCTTCTCACAAGTATCAGGAGACCCACACTGAGTGTTGCTACAGCGCCACTGTCCTAACCCATCAGTCGGCTAAACATGGAAAGAGGAACAGTGATTTCTGAAGTACAGGACTGTATGGCCCAAATAGAAATTCTTTGGCTTCTCTGTTCCTGGAGAAAGCACATGAAACCTTCAGTGCGATTACGATTAGCTGATCTTGAGTAGTTGTTTCCTTTCTTGATCCTGTGTCTTTGTTTCAGTGCTTTTCTCAGGCTTAAAGGGGAGGGAAGGAAGGGGGGAAAAAAAAGAAGCCCCCCAACCTGTCAGTACAGCTGTTCCATCGTGGTAGAAGTTGCACCAAATTACTCTTGAATTTTAATTCTTTGGTTTTATGTTCTAGCCTTGGGATATGGATCTCCCCAAGTTTGTGACAAACATCATATGAGGGCATAGTTAAATGATAAGTAGCTGTGGTCTGTTGCCAAGAAAACCCACAAGCATATGTGGCGCAAGAATTTCAACCCCTGTACCAGTCTGCTACTTTCAGGCTTGCTAGAAATGTTCTGTGGACATCTTTATGAAAACGGTCACCAGAACAGTCTGAACTATTACAAGAGATAAAACTGAAGTTGGAGGTGGGAGAATATGAGAAATATGAGGCCAGGTTTTTTCACTGCAGGAAACAAATTGCACAGTATTTTTCTTGACTCTGAAACACTCTGCCGTTATGAAGTAAGCTTCATGACTTGCAGTATTTTCACTTTAAATAATGCGGAAGCAGGATCACAGAAGTGGGATGAAACTCAGGCTTTGGATAAGTTCTGGAACAGATAATGTCCTTGGCTTTCTGTTAGCGCATCGAGCCTCTAAAGGACCACCCCTCCAGAATAAAATTGTGGGGAAAACGCTGTAATAATCTTGCTTCTGGGAAAATAAAATGACAAATAGACAAGGATTTCAAAAGCACAATACTTTCTTTTAAAAAAAAATTGGAAAAGAATTCTCAAAGGGCACAGTGGGAGGAAAATAGTAGCCTTTTTTTTTTTTAAAAAACAAACAAACCCCACTGCAAAAATTAAAATCAACCCAAAACCTGTGCTTTATCTGCACATCACATTATATTCTTGCTGGCTTAGTGCTGGAAAAGGGAAAATGAAAGCATAACTCACAAGATGTTCATAAAGAAACATAATGCCTTTTGAAGGGAATGGCAGTATAGTTTTATTTCTGAGTTAGAACCACAGCTTGTAAGAATTTGCAGAAGGGCTCTTCTTACTGTCTGCCAGAACACTTTCATTCTGAATGATGATTAGAAAAGCTCAGCACATCCATTAATATTATAGTTTATTAAAAAGAAGAGTGCAGTGGCATTGATAGTCTTAATTTTTTTTAAAGAAGTTCTTTTGAAAAAAACATTTTTTTTGAAGGCAGGATTAATTCTTGAAGTTGCAGCCCTCCAGTCTTGGGTTTCTTCTGCTGCAAAGGGAGTGGAGCAGGATGCTGTCTGAGGCCTTCTTTAGGTGCAACTAGCTTGTGCTTCCCTCTGAGCCTTTTAAAAATTTTTTCTTGTAAGACTGCAGGTATCTTGTGTGTACCTAAGAATTCAGACAGGCAGGTTATTCAGCTTAATAGTTCTTGGTTATCTTAGACTTCTTGGTGTGTGTAATCTGAATTGGTGATTCTGATGGTCACTGCTAGCTGAGAAGCTTTTTTAAAAAGAGTAACAAGGTAATCCTTGCAAGCCATATGTAGTCACTAAAGATTCAAGGGAAAAGGAAAATGCTTGTTGAGAGGCTTGCACTCTTTCTGTGCTGGCACCAGGCTGTCCATGCTGCAGCGCGTTTATGGTAAGGCTGGCAGGAGGCACTTGCTCCACAATTATTTCTGAATGGGGTGTGGTGGAATAATATTTTGGAACGCTCTCTGTTCTCTTACCTGTTTTTAAAAGCTCTTTTCATTCACAAAGCAAATGCTGTAAAACGCTTACTAGCAAGTTGATAAAACTGACAGGCCATTTCAGGCTGCGAGTGCAAATGTGAGTTCTGGAAAGAGCATCAACCGTGTTGGTGTTTCAAAGTGAAGTTCAGAGCATCTAAATGTGGCAAGGTGAGGAAGCTATCACATGAGGAAGTCTTGCAGATACTTTTTTAATCTCATCGTTTCCTGACAATTATCTCCAACTGTAATAAGAAGTAACTATAGTGATTGGCCTCTTTACTGATTTGAGGGTGCCTTCCAGCACCATGCTCTTGGGTCTACTTGCTTCCTTTAGTGCTTACTGTGGCCCTGGGATGTTCTTGGTGTGGACCTCATTTCCCTCTCCAGCCTGCAGTGGAGGGTGAGCATGTCTCCTTAGCAAGTGCATTGGAGCATAGTGTTGCTGGCTTCTGTTTTGGTAGGTGACAGTTCTGTCTCTGTTTTTTTTTTCACCTTTTACCGCCTTTAATTCTTTCACTGGTGGAGTGGGTGGATGATGAAGGGCAGGTCTGTCTGGCTTGTGCTCTTAATCTTTATTCCTCTGCTGTACTAAATGGTGGTGTTTCACTGGTGAAGCAGCTCCTGGGAGATGATCTGTGTCAATTACTGGTCTTTCTAAAGGGTAGGGATGTAACTTAGGGCAGCTGTCTGGAAAGCCTGGATCAGCACCTGGCAGCCAGCACGTGTGTACTGCGGTCAAAAGTGAGCCTTCCCATCAGCATCTCTACTATGGCCAGAAGTGACCCCAAATGCCAGTAGAGGAGTGGAAGTTTGAGTGCAAGTACACACCAGGCAACTAAAGAAGTGTGTGGAATTGAAGGGTTGTAGCTGCCTGAGCAACATCAGGTTGGCTGGGCTGATGCTGAGAGAGAGTGGGGTGGGCAGACGCTTCTGGCACTTGTTCTCCCAAAAACTGAGGAAATTAATTTTACTCCTCTCTGGCATATTGTAGGGAATTTCTGTTCAAGGAGACCAACAGGCCAGTTGTAGCACAGAGGTAAAATTCTTCATGGCTAACAAATCCTCTGGGTTCTCCCCCTATGCTTTTAATGACTGTCACCAGCAACAGTCTTATCATTTGCTGAATGTAACTCAAAGCTGGTTCTCATACGTTCAATAAAATAATACAGTGCAGAACAGCTAGGAGTAAAAAGTAGCTTACAAACACAAAACTTGAATTTATTATATTTTCAACTGAAATTGCTAAGCAGCTTAGGTCTTTTTATTCCTATAAAGATACCTACTTTTGGTATTTAACTTTGACAAATGAACATCAATCATAAAAGGAGGTTAATGTGTCTGCACTGTTCATTTTCCTTTTTTTTAACACAATGGAACAGTGCTTTCATGAAACACCAAAATTGTAGGACACTTGAGTGCTTCAAAAAGTTGTATATGAGTCTAGAATAATTTTGTATTAGCTAGTCCCAGTTAATCATGTAAGGAAAAGGGACTTAATAGTTTTCCAGATGCTAGTTGCAGGAGACATGATAGGACAGTTTCTGCCTTTCAGGTGTGTAGTTGCAGGAAACTGAAAGTATAAAACTGATGGCTGAGGTGCTGCAGCTAATTCTGTAGATGTTGTGGGTATGTCTTGTGACATTTAACATGTGATAGTTAATTGTAGCAAGGCAGCTAACCAGGCCGATTTTCTGCTACTCCAGCATATGTGTCTGATGTTTTCATGTGTGTATCTTCTCTGTAGAAACAGTAGAAATAATACTTAGACAGTTCTTCTGGGTTGAGTTTGTGTTGCTCTTGCAAGGGCAGGTGTGGAACAGCGATACATGGGAAGCTTATTGGCAGCACTGCTGAATTAAAGCAGAGGAAATTATATAAATGAGTTTGTTTTGAAACAGTGTGAAAATACATGTTAGTCTCGAGCACAGTTCAGTGTCTCTGGAATCATACGGAGGACTAAGTCGTAAGTTTCTGTGTAATAAAATTTGTCCTGTAAGAGTGTTGTGGGTGACAGGTTTCAGATGATTCTGCTGTCTCTTAAAGGTTTCCCCCAGCAGTGGTGTCAAAAATGATGACAATTATCAGCACTGTTAATACTGCTCCCAGACACAGCAGCAGCAGGTGATTTGCGCGTCTTCCTAGTGCTGTGGTAGAGTGAAAAATTAAGACTGCTGAGTGATAGTAGTTTAGCCCATCTTTCCTGTGATCTGGGAGCTTCTGATACAGATAAGTCTTCTGCAGTAAAGATGTGAAATAGGAGGATGAGTGTGGGTTGCAGTTGGTGCTGGCTGGACCGAGGCTGGCGTGACTGGTGTGCCTGCCTCTTCCTGGCACTGTCTGGAAGCAGTGCTCCAGTAAGATGTTTCTGCAGCGCAGACTTTGCCCCAGCACCCCCAGTGTTTGGTGAAGGACTGGGTTTTAACATCCAAAATACCCTATTAGATTCTGCTGTTAGTACTACTAAGCATGTTTCTGCTGGTTGGATTCCCACCCCAGATTTTAGACATAATCTAGTGACTTTGAAGGAAGGTGAAGCAGGGTAGTGCAAAGTGTTCAGTAGTGTTTCTGTTTTTTCATACTTGTGACTTCTTCAATGCAAGACAAAAATCAAGATAGTTCTGATAAGCTTTTGGCTTCTCTGCTTTCAGTGAAGGTTGGTATTGCTAGTCCCTTAAGACTAAGTTAATGCTTAGTTGTAATGTCAAATTGAAAAATTGCAGATGAGATAATTGCATCTAGCTGTGCTTCTGGAACACACCAGATGTTTCTCAATCATTTGGCATCCAGCTTTCTTGTCTGGTGACTGATTTGTTGTGATGAAAGCCGAAACTGAACTACTATGCTGATTTTTAGCCATTCTAAAAACATTTGCAGGTTGTGTTCCTCCTTACATCTTAGGTCATGGACTGAGGAACACTAGAGTAGCACGGTTTGGAAAACTGTATGTGAACTTAAGCTAACTGATTCAGTTTATTAAGGAAAAACTTGAGGGTGAGCCACATTATTCTCACCTCTTTGTTTTTTTTCTCTTACCGTTCCCCAGTGGACAACCGCAGTCATTCTTAGTGTTTGTTTTTAATGAATAGAACGTGGCAGCAATGAAAATGTAGGTATGCTGTGCAAATGCTCGATGCCCGAGCTAGGATCCCCACTTACCTTTTACTGTTCTATTGCATTTGCTGGAGCATGTGCATCTTGCATGGGGGAAGTATTTAGCTGAGGCCTTTTAAGTTGTTTAGACACTGTGTCTAAAGAATATTTCACCTTTTCTTGTTCCCTTTGATCCACAGTGCTACTTTCTAAGTGTGACTTTTTTGTGTATTTCTAAAGCAGGCTGTTTTCCTGTGCAAAAAAGCCCTACTCTAGCATTATCTTTTTGAAGACTGCTGGGTATCATAAGTCTAATTTCTGCTTCTTGCTGTAGCTGTTGCTTTATCATACTGAAAGGAGTATAAATATTTTGCAGCTTGTACTCTAAAGGAGACAACTGTGCATCCTTGAAGATAAGCTGAAAAAACTGATTTAGTTTTGCTTAAGCTGTCCCCCACAGCAGTCCTGTTGCCCTTGGTTGGGTGTGCAGTGTTACACGTGCTCTTTGGAGGGTCTGCCACCCCTCAGTGGACAGCCCTGAGTGCTGCCATCAGCTGGGTGTGGTTGTTCAGGTGTTGTGCCCTGGACTGGGAACGGCCTCGCTGCTGTGTTAGTTGCCCGTATAATTTATGCAGTCTCTCATGGAGACTGTGTTGTTAATAAGGGTTTAACAAAGTGTGTGGTAAAAGTAGGCCAGGTTCTTGCCCAGTGCTCATGTGAAAAACAGTGTTACTTACAAGATGTTAGGAGTTGCTTCCCTGATAACTGTACTGAGGAAGTTACTTGTACTTCAGTTGCCATTTCTGGGTTGAACAACCAACAGGCACAATAAGTGTAGTCATATAATACTGCTGTTCTGTCAATTACCTTTAAATATGGGGGAAAAGACATACTTCTCCGAACTTGGACTTTGTGGTTTTCTTGCCAAATTTAAAAAGAGGAATAACGCCTACAGCAGCGCAGAAACCCACAAGCTAAATAACATAAACTGTAGGAAAAGGTGTGTATAATAGAAAAGTTATTTGTCTTGTGGAAGCTGAAGGTAGTGACCCTTTCATGATAGCTATTCAGTAGTAATTTTAAAGCAAGCAAACAAAACTCCTTCAGCTGGTCCTACCTAGGACATTTTACCTAGCTTTTCTTGCCAAGCAGAGGTCTCTCTTCATAAAGAACAGTAAAGTGACTGTGAGTTGACTCTTATTTCCTGGCCTTATCTGAAACGGGATAATACTGACCAGTGTAGTTCAGGTGTAGCTGTTTGGGTTTCAGGTTCCAATTTTAATTCAGCAGTTTCCAGACAAATGCTTCACTTCCAGGCTTCACTGAAGCCAAAGCAGGGCTCCTATTCATAAGCTCATTGCTTACTTTGGATTAGGTATAAAGTAAATAATGTGAAGATTGCTGTTCTTTCATTAGTCCATTTAACTATGTAATGGATTCAGTTTTGTTTAGGATCAACGAATGCCAAGACAAGCGATAAACTGCTTGCTTCTCTCACTTATAGGAGATAAAACTGCTTCAGCAAAAAGTCATTTTTTTTCCTTGTTATTTCACCATAGATTATGAAGGAATTGCATTTAAACAGTTTCAGTACAGTTAATGGTTCCTTCATTTGAGGATGACAGCATGACTGCTTTTTCCAGGGATTGTTGTGGCAAAAATGCCATCATTGTAAGTTGTTGGATACCACTTTCTGCTTGTTTCCTCTCTTCCCTGAGAAGAGAGACAAGAAACCCCATATTATCTCCTATTCTGTCAGCTTGGCATGCTGATTGGCCTGCAGTTTTTTGGTCATGTACATGGGATGGGGAAGTGGTATGTAGTGCAGGAGCAGAATGGGTCCATCACACAGCCCTAATGGTCTGTGTTGCTGTTGTCAAAACACGTTCCAGGGAACTTGAAACTAAGACAAATTGCAAGAGAGGGTTTGGGAAGGCTGTAAAGCGTGAGACTTGCTTGATTGTTCTTCATAGGCCATGCCTAGGTAGACTTGATTTTTAGGATGATTGAACACCACTATTAAAATTAAACCTTACTCTTTTCTATGATTCTGTGTTTTCAAAGTTAGCATAAAGTGTGTTGCTTCACTTGCACCTCCTGAAAAGATCTAATGGATAAAGAGGATCTGGTCCTTGGAAAAGGCAGGATTTATTATTGGTTAAAACTCTCCCTAGTATACAGAGAAGTTGATTTATTGTATGAAACAAGGGAGATAAGAAACTCAGTGTTTCTTCCGCTGTATACTAGAGCCTCTAATGTGACAGGAGAAACTTGTGGAGGTTTGATCTTAGTTTTATTTTGGAGCACAGCATTTGTGTTGGCAAACCCACAATGTTGCTTTTTGTAAAATAAACCACTTGCATGGGGATTGTTATTCTTTGAGTAATAAATCCTGTGATTGTTGCACCTATCACTGAAGTAACTTTTTCCTGTGGTTCCCATGGCTGAACGACTTGTTCCTGCTGTACTGTGAGTACTACTATGGTGTTTGTGCTAAAGGCATGGGTTTTTTAACTTCCCATTTAGGAATTCAACAAATGTCTGAAGTTACCTTTTGCAGATATGCTTGAGCACTTTATGATTCATCACAGGCTTTTCATAATGTATACAGTTCACCGCTGTGTGGTGGGGGTTTATTTCCCCACATCCTTAATTCAAAATGAAGTGAGATGCTCAGTGATCAGTGTGCGGTCATTGTTGTTCCCCTGCCTCCCCTGTGAGACTCCTGCTTTGGCAGTGTTCACCAGTGGGGGTTTCTAACAAAGAACGCAGAGGCAGACACAAAGCCCAAAAGTGAGTGAGGAGGAGCAGTGCTAACCTGCTGGCTCAGCATTACCCTGGGTTGGTGGCTGCCAGGTGGGACTGGCTGCAGTGACAAACTCAGCTGCCTGACTGACCCTGCGTGGAGTCTGCTGTGACTGATGGACATGTGCAGAATGCACTTGTTGTTTTCATCAACCAAGTGGAGCCAATAAGCTTACAAGAATTAAGGGTCACAGATTTTGGGGTTGAGTTAGATGTTATGGAGACCCGATTCTGTCACCTAGTCTCCCAAGGCAAATGTCTCATTGTTTTGGGTTTTATTTAACTCTTGGGCTTCTGATTTAGATCTACAATGTCTGGAAGAATCACTTTCTGCAGAAACTGCTCTGACCTGTTGAGAAGTGCTGGCATGTGCTCTTGCAGGTTCGGTCCCATACAGAGTTGCCTATGAGAGCATACCAAGGTAGTCTGCCACAGGGTAGGAATGCTGGGAATGTACAGAGGATGTAAGGAAATTGATGGAAATCATAAGGGTTAGCTGGAAGAAAAATTTACTTTACTGTCAATCAGGTAATGTGAGTAGCAAAGCTGAAGTTCAGTGCTTACCAGCTGAACTGGCATGTTGGGATGAATTGGAACAGTGTATTGTGTTCTAAACTTTAAAAAAGTTGAAAATAAGCAGTGGTTGCAGTGTGTATAAGCACAACTTTGAAATTCTTCAAAATTTAATTTTGAACTGGTAAGGTCTAAAATATTTTGTGATTATTTTCACTTTTCTGCTGGTTTTATTGAATGGAGATATCCTTCCATAAGTTGATAGTGGATTTCAACTTCTCTCTTGTCTAGCAGTGCATGTGTATGTGTGTACATGTGCTTGGGAGGCAAAGCTGTAGCTGAAGGCAAATCAGATGGCAGAACTGTGATAAAAAGATGTTTTTTACAATCAGTCCAGTAAGGATGAGATTCTAGATTAAAGCGTAGTTTTCTGTGGAAAGTGGGAACTTTGGCCCTTAATTCTTCTTGTGGATGTTTTTTTCACTTCTTTGATTTTCTTCCTAACAGCTGAAGAATCTGACTTTGGTACTTGTTCGACTAGAACTGTATAATAAAACCCTGAACAAATTTGTCCCTTCTGAGGGTATACCTCAGCAGACTGTCTAAGCAGCGATGATGTGTTTCTGTGTACTTAAGGTATGGTTTGAGGTTTCTCACTCTAGGGTTTATGCAAAGATTGTCTGCGACAGCAGCAGCCCATTTTGCTTTGTGTTGGTTTCAGCAAGTGAGAAAATAACTGTGTGCTGTGTTTCTCCAACATTCACAAGCTATTCTGTTTTCAGTGACACTGTTCTTCAGAATAAGAAGGGAATATTCCAGAGATGAGATTAAACCTTATGCTTTCATTGTATAACTTACCAAGAAGAGAAGAATGTCTGTGTGGAGGAGGCTTAAGACAGTGAATATCACCCAGTGGCATCTGGGTGAAATTATGAACAATAAAATAACTATCAGCTGGAATTTTATAAGCAGCTAAACAATGACCATCTAGGGCATGCTGAGTGAAAAGGACATGTCTGAAGTAAAGCATGCTCACACAAGGAATGTCCATATAGTCTGGCATGAAGCCAAGTGCATACTGAATTAGGTCACTGCTTTATGTGTGAATGTTTTTCCCTTTTAGAAAGATGTACTCATCCTTTGCAACAAGGAACCAAAACAGAATGCTAATACAACAAAAAAAATTTGAAAGCATTTTCAAGTAGCATGCTGGTCTATTCCCTTGTGCTTAGAGAATCAATGAGCTCTTTTGTAAGGAACAGAAACATTTCCATAGTTGAATATACATAAGGCCCCGGAAAGGCAGAAAGAATTAACAACCAGTTGCCTCTGGAAAGCTTGCAGAACTTTATAAGCAGTATATAAGCCTGAGATGTCTCCTTCAATGGAGCTCATAGAGACTACTGCAAATAGACTTGTTCTGAAGAATTGAAGTAAAATGAAATATCAGCATGTGCAATTTGAAGTTTCAGAACTTCATCTTCAAACACTCGAATTCCAGGGACTTCTGTGTGATTGCTTGTTTCCAGGTAATCTTATTTCTCTTTTTTATAAACTTCAGAACGTTCTGTATAACACAATTTCCCTGTTGGAGTTCCTGGGATCCCATGTGCCTTTGCTTGTTCAGGGGTTTCACAGCTTGCTTTTTCTCATAATCGTATCCTACAGCCCAAGAGTAGTTACTGAAATTCCTAAAAGAGTGCTGTGCCAGACCTAATTCGTATAAAATTTGTGTTGTAAATATGCAAAAATAGGGCTTTTTCTGAAAAGAGAGGATGGTGAAATAGAGATCTTGTAAACTCTCCTTTTCTAATGAGAGAAGAGGAAAAATTCTTGCTGGCTTCACTTACTCGTTGGACTATGCAAGATGAAATCTGTGTCTGACTCCTTTATGATAACTTGTCTCAGCAGAAGTAATACTGGAGGGGAAAAAAAAAAGTTGTCCAAATTGGCTCAGTCCCCACAGCTTTAGCAAGCTAGCTTACCCATTCAGCTCTCCATGTGCTGCAATTTGAAATTTTAATGTTCTACATAACCGGTTGCGTGAGCATTCCTTGCCTTTAAAGGCCACTGGGAAGCTGTAGTGGGAAAAATGCCTGTTTCTCTATGATGCTGCACAAAAATGGTCGAATGTAAATAAGCAATGCCTATCTCTGTGTCTTGCTAATAGGATTGTCACTAGCCCACTAGGTAAAGGGTTTCAGCTAATGAAGGAATAATTAGAGCCCATAAGGAAAAGGAGCAGTGAGCTGTTTACAGCCCAACACCTGGAGTTGTTATTGCTCTATAAACAGCTTATTGTATCTCTTTGAGACCACCCCTTAAGGCAGCACTCCACCAAACAGCCCTCTAATGTAGACAGGTGAAGTGCCACTGGGAAGGCTCAGAAATGTGCAGATATTCATAACCTTCTGTTCTTGCATTGGTGATTCGGTGCCAGTGTTGAGTCCCTGTGGAGGCACGTGGACTTCCTTAATCCATGCTTACCATGATAATGTATGTTTGGCCACAGTTAATAAAGTTATGAAGAACAGAGTTGTTCCCTCATTGCCTCCTGCTATTCCCTGAGGGAGTCTTAATCTCCTGGTACATTGTGTTCTCTTGACACTGCATCAAGAGATCTGTTGTCACTTGTTTCTAAGACGTGAATGAGACCTCAAGAAACTTAGTGACTCATCAAAGTTGAACACAGAGCAATTTATTGGTAGAGCAAGAATTGAATACAAAGGCCTAGTAGATAAATGTCGTAGCTTCAGGGGTGTCTGTTTATTGGTTAACAGCAATTCAAGTAGTTGGAACTTGATTAATTGATATTTTATGTAAGTCAGCTAGTTTGATCATTTTTCAATATGCATTTACTTTCAATATGCCTGTACATTGAAGATGTGCCAGCTTCTGCATGGACTGGGTTTAGTACAGTGAAACATCTATCAAGGTTTAAAGAAATTTATAGTTCTTTATGATATTAATTGTGGCTTCATCTCTTTCAGTCTGACAGAACAAGAATTCAGTTAGAAATGTAAAAAAACCATCATACAGTCATCTTTTACCTCCTTTCTGTGAACTGGCTTTGTCCTGTAGGTTGTTTTTTATTCTGTCTCCCATGATTCACCACATCTAGACACTGGTCAGTAGTCTGAGGATACATCTGGTGTTGATCACTCTTTATAGGCATTTAACTTTAATGTTGTGTTTGTGCAGTAAGGAGTGACTAACTTCTGTCTTACTTGGACTTGAAAGGATGCTATCTAGTATTCAGCTGATAAAACTTACGTATTTTGTATCCAAGTCTCCTTCCATGAGTTCAAAAGCTTCTGTTTCAGATAACTATTGCCTTTAAGCTGCTATATTAAGATTTTTACATAATCTATCTAAATTATTCATTAACAGATACTAAAAACTGCTTCAAGCAGTCCTGTAGACTTGAGCTGAACTTGCCAAAGTTAGTGTGCATGATATGACTGCAAAGTTAGGGTCAGTTATCTCAGGCATTGCTGGTGGTGGCATGAATAAATCACTTAATCTTTCAGGCCTTGTAATTGGAGCTTTCTTGCAAATGAGGATACTGAATATCATGATGCCACTGATAAGGGTTACTCAGTTCTGACTAAAGCAATATCCTGATGCTGGAAGCCGAATGGGAAAGGAGAAATGTCACAAAGACATAATCGAGGAGCCACACTGAAGGCGTTTGTGAGCACATGGAGTGCATCGTGGCATCCTGACTTATTTGCGAGGCCAGGGGAAGACAGGCTTTGTGGCTGCTGCCAGTGCTAGTTAAGTCTGTCCAACCGGTATATAAGGAGTATTGGAGTGGGCAATTTTTTTCTATTCTCATAAGCATACCAAACAGGAATTCTCAGAACTTCCCCCAAACCATAATTGCTTAACACAGTTGAAATGGATGTAGAGCTAATAGACTCCTACATAAATTTTAATGAGCTTCACTTACTTACTTAAGCAAATTTTAAATGAAAGTATTTTATTAATGTTAGAAAGTAGACCTACTGCTTAGCTTTTTATGCTGTCATGAAGAGGCCCATAAAGCGTCTAGCTGATTGTCATTGCTGAGTAGGATTTTTGGTATCCTCCTCTTGCATGACTGTGGTCTTTTTCCCTGGTCTTTTCCTCCAGACTGGTTTGGTCAGTTTTTAGTTTAGAGGAGCAGGAAGGACATGGAGTGGGTTTGTTGGTGATTTTTTTTTTCTTCCACAGAGTAAAACAAAACAAGAAACCCAAGAAGGAAGGGAGGAGTTAAAACTAATAAAACTTGATGAGACTAAAGAACCTTTACTGCTTTAGCTCACTATGTGACAAATGAATTTCATTGTACTGCCCATATTAGTATTTTCCAGACACTGTGTCAAAGGGAGTCACTGATGGGTACTGCAAAGGACAAAAATAATGTTTTCTCTTTCTCCTTTTCTCACCCCTTCCACCAGCAGTCCTTCGCATTCACGTGTTACAACTTTGTTCATGTGCTTTACAAATGACTGGTTGCTTTGGAGTTCTAATATGCACCTTTCTTTTAATTTTAGGTTCTGTCTTCATTTTGCTGTCTCAAACCACAGATTCCAAGGAAAGGAGGGGAAGTGGAATAAAGTAAAGTGCCAGAGGAAAAGCAAGACTAGCCAATGAAAGTTACTGCTACTAAACTGTAGACTGCTCTCACACATAGTGGGGAAAAAATTGCTGTCTATGGAAAGCCTATAAAATTTTTTTTGCAGACTTTCCTCACAGAACTTTAAATAGGGCTGAATTAGGAAATGGAAAGATGACTCCTTGCTGGTGTCTTCCATCTTCCTCCCTTTCTGTGGGTTTTCTTTTTTTGGGGTAGGAAATCGTGAACAAATTGTATGGCGTCAGCCAGACTTACAGTTGATGGTTATGGATGACATGGGAACTTCAGATTTACATCTCTGCAATGACACCTGATTAAGGCAAAGGTTGAAAACTGCTCATCAGCTATGTTTCCAGTTCTTGTAGTAGCTATTGAAGTTGTGCTTTCTCTCTCTTTCTAAGATTTGGAATCTGGGGTGATGGTCCCTGGAAAGCATGAGCAAATAAGTCCTCTTTTAGGATTGGAAACAGAGATAATATGAGAATGCCCAGAAGAGGCTTTGTAATTCAAGCCAGGACTCGTTGGCTTTTAGTGGGCATTGCTTTACTGTTCAGTTTAGTCTTGCTCATGTATTTGCTCGAGTGTGCTCCGCAAACAGATGGTAATGGATCTTTACCTGGTGTCGTAAGTGAGAACATGGGTAAAGAATACTATCAAGCTCTCTTGCAGGAACAAGAAGAACATTATCAAAACCGAGCTACCAGTCTGAAACGTCAGATTGCCCAGTTAAAGCAAGAGCTTCAGGAAATGAGTGATAAATTGAAATCCCTGCAGGAAAAAAAGACCCCAAAGGTCAATGGTATGAACTACCAGGGCACCAAAGAACAAACGTCCAATGATCTCCTAGAGTTTCTTCATTCCCAGATTGACAAAGCTGAGGTGAGCATGGGGGCCAAACTGCCGAGTGAATATGGCGTCATTCCTTTTGAAAGCTTTACATCCATGAAAGTATTCCAGTTGGAGATGGGGCTCACTCGGCATCCAGAAGAGAAACCTGTTAGAAAGGATAAACGAGATGAATTGGTGGAAGTTATCGAGGCTGGTCTAGAAGTTATTAATAATCCAGATGAAGAAGATGGACAAGATGAAGATGATGGAGTAGGAGAGAGGCAGCTATACAGTGAAAATGATTTTATAGAAGGTATGTTTATTACATGCTTTCCACGCTGTTAACAGAATGTCACAACAGGCATTTAACGGTATTTGTACTTTTAGATGTTTTACCTACTTACTCTGAATAGAGTCTTGAACAGTAATTACACAGTAAGAACCTGTATTTCTAATGATGAGAATATTGCTGCTTCATTATCTTGTGTTTTGAGTAGGGAGCACGGAATGCATTTCAGGAGAAAGGCTCACCACAAGAAGTGTACGGGGGAAGCTGTATCCATTTAAAATACTGAGGTATTAATAGATTGTTGCTAAAGTCAGTGTGACACGACTGCTTGTGGTACTAAATAACCGAGAGACTTCCAGTGGAACTGGTGGCAGTGGGTGGGAGAAATTGTTTCTTGTTCCAGAGTAGTTTAGCAATCCAGTATATGAAGCTACAGGGTTTTTCTTCACTCATCTCTATGCCACTTTTGGTTAATATTCAGGCTTTTTACTCTCTTAAGAGAGTTGGCATACTCACTGGAGGGAGAGCGTTGGGAGGCTAATTGTTCTGGTCATGTCAGCTGAAGATGTCCTAAACAGACCTGTCATGGTATACCAGTTTTGGGATCCCTTAAGCTGTGCAGCCTTGAACTGTTCTCTTGTTCTTTCTTCAGTTTTGTCTCAGTGCTTGTAAGATTAATAACAGAATACATATTATAAAAGCGTATGTAGCAGCCAAGCTTTCAACACTTCCTAACATCCTTAAAAGATACATTAGTGACAGATCCCACAGAAGGTCTCTTTCAAGGTAGAGTCTAATGCTGAGGAGATAAGTATCAAAAGCTACCCTAGTACCTCTTCTTTATATTTACGGTATTAAATACTGTTCATGCTGCCATAAAATGACCAAAAGATGGACCACGTTATAAGACCATTACTGTAAAAGCGATTCTGGACCTGATATCTGTGCTATAAAGCAAACATGATGGACAAAGATACTGTTTATCGGTTCCTTCAGTCTCAGATGAGGTAATTGGTCTGTAGTGCAAGAATTCTCTGCTTTTAACAGCTACTGTGTTTAATGTTTGCTGCAAGTACTGTTCTTCATTCCAGAAGATGGGTCAGGGCACGGAATCTAAATCAGCTGGGTCAGTGTAACACAGCCAGCCCAGTGTCAGGCTCTTAGTGCACTTCTCAGTTAAAGCCATACTATATTGTCATTCTTGCAGTCTTTTTATGGCTTTATTTCTACATTGTGTTCATCTGCTTTTCTGTTGCTGTTTTAGGTACTCTTATACTCTAGTGGATTTTTATTTTACCATGATTGAAATAGCTGTTGATTTTTTTAGTCTACTGCCTTTATTGACAGGCCTTCAAGAAAGCAAGTAGCTTTAGGACCTTAGAACTATACTTCATATCTGTGCCTCTGTTCACAGCAGGGTGTTAATAATCTGTTTTAGAAATCGAACTGATTTCCTTTTGGTGTAAAGACACTGACTTCAAACACAGGGATACAGGAACTATAGGGAAAGGAAAGGATTTTGTGTTGTGTATGGGTGTGTTAGCAACTAACCATAGTGATATCTATATTTATTAGTATCTTTTTTTTCAAACAGAAGCTGTGGGTTGTGTGCGCATTCTGTGTTTTTTTTTAATGTGCAAATACTAGTAGCTAATTTAGCCTGCAAAAACAAGATTGCTTCTAAATATTAACAATTCTTCCCCACCCCTGTGGGTGGGCTCTGGCACTCTGCTCCTGTTGTCAGTTTTTTCATCCCTGTTTCATGAAAGTCCAGCTGGAAAGCTCATGCCTTTCTATTTAGAAAATACTGCTCTCTTAAACCTACCCATGTATGACAGCTTAAGTTTCAGAGCAGTCTTGGTGTATCTCCCAAAGTCAGAGCAGGTCCTGTAACTGTCCTAAGAGCGCATCCAAATTGTTGCTGGATTAGCACTGCTCATTTAGAGAAACAGTTTTTAAAAGTTGACTTGGGTCAAAATAAATAATTCAAGTTCTGTATCCTCTTCAGTTGATAATAGATTATTTTGTAATAAGTGGTTTGGGACTAAAACTAGAGTATTGTGTAATTTGAAGCCTGGAGGCTAAGAAACTTGGTGTGTGGCTTTATTTCTTTCTTGGTTCTGGGACAAAAGAGGAAACATGATACTGCATTAGTTAATACATAACCATCATATTTTATGCTCAGCATAGATAAACTGGTTTTGGTTTTATTCTGACCTGCAGGAATTTTTTTCTCAAAACTAATGCATATGTATCTACAAGAACTTACCCACAAAACTGCCACAAGTATAAGCTAAACAAGAAACAGGCATTTTTATCTAGAAATGTTCTATCTTATTACCTCAATAGGCTAAATTTTCATGTAGGTAAAAGTTTGCTTCTGGGATTTATGTCAGCTTTTTCGAGGACTTGTGAAATAGTTGACGAAACTTTGAACTGTGTAATCTTTTATGACAGGTACTTTCAGGTATACTCTCTTCTTACAGAATTTGGTGACTGTTTAAGAAAAGATATTCTAGACTTATTTATAGACAGTTTTACCTAATGGTATCTTTTAATCTTTGCTGAATATGTCTGAAGTTCTTCAGTATTTATGTTGCCTCTGATGCCCAGTCAGTGAAGTATCACTCTCTTAATTTGAAAAAGCATCAAGGGTTTTCTTTTTTTTCTGACTGTGTTTTAGGATTTATCTATATTGGAGTAACTTGAAATGACAAATACTAATAACTTGATTTTTCAAATTAATCTGCCTTTTATTTTATAAATGGAAATTTCCTAAATAAACTTTTGTCTTTTCTGGAAAAGTATGATTAATTAGTGAATAATACCTGTGGTAGTCTGAATCTACTGATTTTTATTACTCTTAACACTGCATAGGCCAAAAAACTTTAAAATACATTCTGATGGATGCAACCTTTCTTATTGTCACTCTGTATTTTTGCTCTTTGTCCTTGATTTATCTGTTCATGCAACTCCTTTGCTTCATGCTCAGCCTGTGTGGTCTCTACATGAAGATATTGTGTCTTCTACCAGTGGTGAAAGGGAGCTCTATCCATGACAGGGAGCAATCTTGTTCATGTGTTTTCCATGGGGTTTTTTTGGTTGCAAGACAAAGTGATAATGATCCAAATCTGTTTTGGAGTTGTGATTAGGCAGAGATGCCACAGCCACATCATGGCTATTGACAGGCTTTGAGCAATAACACTGAATAATAATAATAAAAAAAAGATTTCTGAGTATACATTCCAACCACAAAGATATTTTCTGAAAATTCCAAATTACTTTTCACAGAACTCAATTGACTTGCTCTGCTAATGAAGAGAAAGCCGTCAACTTTCTCAGCTGTTTGCTGCATCAACTGCTTTGCTGCAGCCCATAATGAAAATTCCAGAATTCTAATATTAACAAAACAAAAATCTGACCTGAAAAAAGTCTTGTTCTGCAGTTGGTGTTTGAGAAACACTTTGAAGTTGTTTTTTTCTTTACTATTTCCATTAGATCTAAGTGTATGAGAAACAGGAGTAGTCTATTCCCCATAGATGAAGAGTATCCTTAGAGAGGATAAAAGATGCGTTTTTACATGTTGTCAAAAATAGATGGATTTAGGATTACAAACAATGAACATAATTGCTGAACTGCACAGTCTAAGATAGTCCTGAATTAAAAATAGATTTCTATGAGATCAATATTTGATAATACTGAGAAATGGAGGGTAATTAAGATGAGAGGAGACCATAATTGTATTACCTCTGTCTGTTCCCTTTCTCCAGAAGCCTGTGACATTCTTTAATGGTGATACAGAATTCCTTGAGGAGCCTTCATGGGCATCTCTACTTCACTATCGGTGTAATTGGTTTATTTGAGTTGCATTTATCAGTGTAACTGGCTTATTTTATCAAGAGATTAAAAGCACTTCCATTTAAAATTAACCTTTGGAAAACAGAAGCGTTAGCATATTTTCAGAAGCTAATTATCAATTAGCTAATGTCTAGTAAAGGTCTTGTTATTAGATGTCTAGCAGTGCTGCTTTTTGGGTCCATTTCTCTTGCTTCTGTGTTTCCAGTTGGAACTGGACAAAGGCCAGAAACTTTCTTTAGGTCTGAATCTAAAGGGAAGACTCCCCACCCATCCTTTATTCCCGTGCTCCAAACTCAAAGTCAAAACTCTTACAAAGTCCTTGCCATCCATAGAACAGTGTGGACTGTCTGTCATGCAAACAGCCCCTCTGGTGTGTGCTGTGTAAGACCAGGAACTGACCAGTGTCCTAGGAACTGCAACAGAGTATTTTAATACACACCAACAGAAAGACAGGTCTTCAGTTCATAGGCCAAACACCTTATTCAAGGCAATAGAAGAACAGCTTTTTGGCTTTGGTAGTAACTGATTCCCAGTATTCCTATGTTTAATTTGTTTGGTAAGAAACAGAACTTCTGCCACGCGAATAAAGCTTCATGGACCAGAAATAGCAGCTGTAAAATTTCTTCTGCTGCTTTTTACCTCTACTTACGGAATTCTATTTTGGATGGGAGCCAGCGTGTGCTAGTTGGAAGGTGAGATAACATGAGTCAGTACCAAGTGTTAAAAACCTGAATATGCTAAGAAGTAAACCAGATGTGGTTCTTTTTCTGGCTGTTTTCAATTCTGGCTTATGTGTAGAGAAGCTTTAATCCTATGGAAGTATTCAAATTAGATTACCAACAGAGGTTAGCTCATGCCAAGGGGAATAACTTGAGGAGTACATACTTAACTATTTAAAAGAAGTGTGGTGCTAAGTAGTAAGTAGAGATTCAAAAGTTTGAAATGCTGTATTCCAGAAACTGAATGTTGCAAATTTGAATTTGCATATCAAGGTCCTTATGAAGTTACAGCAGCATTTTTGGAGGTTTATTTAAATCAATCTAGAAATGTTTACTCTCCATTATAACACTGTATTGTAGACTGACATCTAACCTTATCCTTTGATTAAACATAAGCTTTTGGCAGATGACATGCTTTTTAAAACTTCACTTATCTTGTAAATGGTATTTTTGTCTGTAAACAGCTATTGGTTACTAGAGAAAAGACTATAATATTCAATACTGAATGTTAATTTGCACAGGAGTACTTGTGCAAAGTATTTGCTGAATATTACATGAGAGCATGATGTACAAGCATTGTGGTGCATCAGCTGCTCCAATAACCAAGATGCTGTTTTCAAGCTACAGTGCTGGTCTATGCAGCACAAAGGGATAGAGTGGAAAAGGATTGAGAGGGATTGAAAATGTCTTGCTGCTTCTGATAGTCAGCACTGACTTTCATTGTTTGAAACACAGTTTTCATTAGTTGTAATTAATACTGATTTGAAACTGAGCATTAAAATATAAGAGCTGCATACTTAATGCAGCTCTGTGTTGACAAAAGCATAAATGCGGCTTTTGGTCTCTTCAAGGAGAGCATTGCAGAACTTTGTTCGAAGGGTAAAAAGCATCTCAGCTGAAAGGTTAGACTCAGTCACCAGTAACTTCCAGTGTGATGGCGCCAGCTTGTTCTGCTACACTGGGTCTCCCACAGAGCCTCTGTGATGGTCATCCACATTTCCTGTTGGGTGTGCCAATACACATGCTTGTCCACAAGATAGAGTGGATTACGGAGCTGAGTACTGGAGGGGAATAAGGAGCTTGCTTTGTTGGGCAGAGGGAGGGAATATCAGTGAACAAACCTGGATTTGGTTTGGGGGATGGAGGCGAGAGCAGAGGAACACAGAGGGAGTTAGACTCTTTGTAAAGGGAGCCTGAGATACAGAGAAAAAGGTTAAGGCAAGGTGGCATGCACATTGCTTGTATTGAATGAGAAAGTAATGCGAGGAAGGGAATACTTGTTTGAGGCTAGGGAAGGATGCAAAGCTCTATCATAACTTCTTTCTGGTTCCTGAGATAGTCAAAACCAAGCTGCTTAAAGTTTTAGGGCTGCCTTCACATACATTGTCCCATGTTGATACCAGCTGCAAAAAAAGACAACAACAAAAAGGGCAGTATTGATACCGAGCACAAAAGAAAACCCTTTGTGCCACCAGCATGGCTCATGTATTCTATGCCCTGCCACCACCTGCTTCCCTGGGTGGGAGGCTGGAGAGGATTCCAGCTGCTGTGGAGGCTGGCTTGGAGAAGGGGCAGTTCAGGCCAGCCAAGTGAAGGGAAATACACTGGTTGCATCATGTGAGGACAGAGGTATTCGTCACACTTGGGGCTCTTCGTAACTTTCTCAGTTGTCTGTGTGGCCACTTCAACTGGAAGTTGTTTGGTTCATAGCTTAGTTTGTGGCTTTTCTCTATAACATAGCTTTTCCTTGCTGGTGAGAGAGGAGAGCAGAGATGGGGTGAACACTGGGCAGTTTTGCTGGAGGATTCATCCTGTCATTGTTCCTTATTCTCAGTTCAGTATAGGCATGGAATTAGCAACACAGACCTTAGTTCAGTCAAAACGACAGATGAACCTTGGTCTTTGTGGCTGTTGGTTTAACTTGCTTCCTTAATGGTCCTTAAATGAAAGGACCCGTGTTCTGAATGGGATAGATTTTTCCCACCCATTGGGAGTTTCTGGAGGACTAGCATTGTCTCCTCAAGGCATTACAGCTACATAGAAAACTTATGCTTATGTCCTTAGAGGCTTGTAGTTGTAGTAAAACACCACTGACTTATTTATCAGATAGAAAGCACTAGCTAGTGGTCAGCAGTGAAAACAATTTTAAAGCATTCCAGCATTATCACACAAATTGTTGGTTTTGGTAACACGTCAGATTTTGCAGGCTTTGTCAAGAAAGTTATTGTCATTTGTTCTGCCCATAGCTTGTGTTGTGTTGATTGCTGGCCAAATTATCTCAGCTTTTGCTGTGGTCTAGCTGAGTGCAAGAATTTTATTGAAGGGCTTAAGAGCAGGCAGTATTAGATTTCAGACACCCTTTTCCACTGCAAATAACTGAGTTCACTTTTTTGGCAGGGGGAAGACCCAATTCTAGTTCTGCCTGAGAAGTCTGTGCAGGACCATAAAACCTGTTGTCTCTTAAGAAGCGGGGGAAGCTGGAGTTTGGGTTTGTTTCTCAGATCTGATCTAAAATGGTAGAAGGGTGATTATGATAGATAATGGTTTGTGTATTTTTTTGTTTGTTTTTAGGAGAAATCCAGAAGCTTCACCCCACTTATTAGTTCTTAGGAAAATTCAGTATTTTCAAAGTACAGTTGCTGGGATCTTTGACTTTACAAATTACTTGTGTGACTTATTCTTCAGGTTACTATCGTACAGAGAGAGATAAGGGGACACAGTATGAGCTGTTTTATAAGAAGATGGATGGCATGGAGTACAGGCATGTCACCTTGTTCCGACCTTTTGGACCCCTCATGAAAGTGAAGAGTGAAACAGTCGATATTTCTAGATCCATTATTAACATTATTGTTCCTCTTGCTGGAAGAACTGAGGCATTTGCACAATTTATGCAGAACTTTAGGTAGGTGCATGAGATTATATAGTGAGATATATTGCTGATTTTCAGTTTTTGTTTCCTTTTCAAACTGAATTCCTGTTCTGGTTGACTTGTGACAGAGCGAATGATTCCAACATTGTGTGCAACCGCCTTGAGATGTTTGTGATTGAACCCACTGCATGCAGAAAATATTCCGTCTAAAAGGATTTAAGAGATTCTCAAATTGCAGCAAAACCCCTTTTAGATCAGATGCCAGGGTCATTGTGAAACTGGACATGGGTGATCTTAAACATAATTTTTGTATTTACATCAGTTGCGGAGTGCCTGTTTATAAAATAAAGTGTTGGAATGTGACACACAGTATTGGAACCTTCTGATTCAAATGAGAAAGATGGGGAAAGAAGAGGGGAAAACATCTTTCCTTGGTGTTTTTTGTGAAGCTATTTGGTGCCTGGCTGGCATACTTAAATCTGCTAATACGGTTTAATGCAGTAGCTTTTTTAAATACCTGAGGTTTCTGTTGTGTTGCAAATAATTATGAATATCATCTTATCTTTGTACTTACAGGGATGTGTGTATTCATCAGGATAAGCGTGTTCACCTCACAGTGGTCTATTTTGGACAAGATGGGCTATCAGAAGTACAAAGCATCCTAGAGTCTGTAGCTAGGTAAGTGTGTTGATCCAACATCAGTCAATACAAACAATATTGATTGGCTTTTAAAATGGTTTTTCAAAAGAATGAAAAAATAAAAATAGTGAGTTTATATTCCATTACAGGTTACTAAGCAAAGTAAGCTTTATTTGCACCACACTATTTTTGGTTGGGATTTTACAGCTTAGGTTGCAAAAGTCTCCTGCAGACTACTAAAAATCAAGTTACAGGCCAGGAGAGACTTTGAGGTTTCTATATGACAGCTCAAAAAACAAGAGGGGTGAGTTTTGCTGTGGATATTCAGTCATGCTAACAGATTGATCAGAGTTCAAGTTCTTTGGAACTGGAGTATGCTTTTCAATAGTTAATTTGCTGGAGGAACAGTTGTGTTTAATTATTAAGAAGAGAAACGTAGTCAAAGTAGGCCTATACTGGCCCTATACTGTAGAACAATTTTAAGCCCAGTTTCATTGTGGCTGTCTCAGCAAATAGCATTATGTTGGTAAAATGCCCATGTTAAATATAAAATGCCCAAATGTTGCTTTTTTTTTTCTCTAGAGGGATGGAACAAGTAAGAGAATCTGTAACCCTATAGCCAAGGGGCTCCTTCACTACGTGAGCCCTTGTGCTCATCCGTGAGTTGGGAGCCTGTTACCCGTGTTAGCCAAAACTAAGCTGAACTCTCACGTAATCAATCCCTGTCTCACAGTGCTAGCCAGGGCTCTGCCCGATGACATACACTCGGCGTAGGCTGTTGTGTCACCAGCTTTTAACATGTGACAGCACTTGGCATGAAATGCACAGGCATCCCTAGGAAAGGGCTCCTGTAGAGCCTCCCTGGCACCCAGCTTGCCATGTGCTGGACCCCTCCATCTCTGAGGCCTCTCTGCTGCCTGCCCTGCTCCCTTTGAGGTGTCCCCCTCAGAGCACTGAGTCAGATTCAGTGCTTCAAACTCACTGGGCATTTATTTGGATCTGGATCTTCTTTGTTGTCCTGCTATTGAGTACCCACATTCTGTTCTCTTCAAGCATTGCCCCCTGTAGTGTCTCTGAAGCAGACACTTAACTTTGTTTGGCAATGTTCCCTGGGTGTATTTCCAATCTCCTTTTGCAGCTCCTTCTGTCTTCCACTGTGAGTGCAGGCATGTGTGCCACTGCTGTGAAACAGCGAGGTGAACCAAACTACTGGGTTGTGGTGGCATCACCACATAGATGGCCTTTGCCTCTCGAGTTTGGTGATGCCAGGACTCTGGCTTTCTGTTTGCCTTCCTCTGAACTGGTGAAGACAGAGATGCTGCTCTTTTAGTAAGGACTTCTTAGTTTGCAGGGACAAATTTTAAATGCAGATGTAATTCCAGAGAGCAGTTTAATTCATGTCAGTTGCCAAAAGGCCTTTTAATCTGTCTCAATGATTAAACGTGAAGCTATGAAATAAGACCTGAGGTCTATCTTTTTACAATGTCTAAACTTAAAATAGACAACTGAGTGGAACAGATACTTTTTCCTTCTCCTGATGATATAATTGTTTGTTGGGTTTTTTTTTTTATATTTCCGGAATTAAATTACTGTAAAATGCTGAAAAACTATAAATGGTCCCTCTGACCCTCCCCAGGGATTTATTTTGGGTTTGGCTCTGTTTTTCTTGTAGAGAAACTAACTTCCACAATTACACGCTTGTCTCTCTGAATGAGGAATTTAACCGAGGCCGAGGACTTGACATGGGTGCCAGAGCCTGGGAAAAGGGCGAGGTCCTGATGTTCTTCTGTGATGTTGATGTTTATTTCACAGCTGAGTTCCTCAACAGTTGTCGCTTAAACGCTGAGCCTGGTATGTTCCCTTACTGTTGATGTAACGGAGTCACCTTGTTTGACTTAAGTGATCTGTGCTGAGCATATAGAAAACTAACTGGAATTGTGGAGCTTATTCAATACCATGCACCTTGGAAAATGGAGCATGCTCTGTGCACAGAAGCTAATAGTATTTAGACTGAGAGATAACTTGTGCCTTAACGTGGCTAGTTTTGAGAACACGTTGTCTTTTTTGTACCACATGTACAATTTTCACATTTTCTTAAGATTTAGTTGTCTAAAAGAAAGCTGGACAGCTTTTTAATTGCTTAAACAATTAGACTGCATATAAATTTGTGTAACAAGACTCGGTATAATGCTCTACAGTGGAAGATATTTTTTGTTATACCGAACTCTCTAACTTTGTTTTATGTCTTCTCAAGTTGTGTGTGGCCAAGACACGTCACATACGAATAGTTTTCAGTAGGGCTACAGTGTGCTCCTTACAGAGTGAGCTAATGTTCTACGTTTACATCCCAAGCTCTGAAGCTGTCTGTTTTTCACAAGTTTGTATGAGGCTTGCTCATTTTACAAGCTTCCGCCAAGAAGGATAAGCTTTCTTGAGTTAACAAGCATGCTACTTAAGACTTTCTCCTGTCAAGCATCTGTTTGGGTTCTTTCTTTAATGCTTACTTTTATTCCAGACTTGTTGCAGCCAGAAACCATTTTCTCCAAATGTCAATTTGGAATGAATAGATACTTTTTCTTCACATAATAAACAGGCAAGAAAATCATCTATAAGCCAGATATTTGGATTCTCTTTCTTGCTTTTCCTTTCATTTCTGTCTGTCTCTGCACTTAATGAAACAAGTTGTATAAATAACTGGAAAAGTGTTGGAAAGGAGCATCACGTAAGCTTTAAGAGGGAAGGGAGTTATAGAGACTGCTTGACAATTCATACTGGCAGTTTGTGACCTTGGCTTCAAGCAAGATCTGAAAATGCTTCTCACACATTCAGAGTTCATGACCAGATCAGAGTACTGAATATTGTTGTGAACTGCTGTCATTACCTTTGTACTGGCAATGCAAGACATTTGTGATAAATATTTATGTGGCTTCTGTAATAGACATAGAACTGTTGGTGTCAGCATAATCAGGATTCTCATGATGCTTAATACCCTTGCAGGATGTCCTGGATCTACCTGGTTTTACATGTTTGTGGAAACTCATAAAACTCAAGCAATGCAAGGTGTACTTAGACTGGGTTATTTTTTAGTTTTACTGCATACCATTATTGCAGGGATTTTTCACTGTCACCTAATGTGATACCAAGATAGATAGTATTTTTTATGTATGCAGGTATGTATAACTATATGTAAGTGTGAACTGATGGTGTATATATAAATGTGTACACGTATTTTTTTAATCCTGTGGGGCCTGTCCCGCTAGATGTTATGGGCTGCGTAAGTGGGAAATGCTAGCAGACAGTCCTTGTGTTTATTTGTTTTCAGTGGATGGCTAATAGGTAATATTTTACATAAAAAGAATGTTTCTAGTTTCCTTTTGCCTTCAGAAAGCATGCCCACAGTGAGTAACAATTACCTTTTGACTTCCAGGGAAAAAGGTTTTTTATCCTGTGGTATTCAGCCTTTACAATCCTGCCATTGTCTATGCCAACCAAGATATACCACCTCCTGTGGAGCAGCAATTGGTAAGCAGTGCGATTTAATCTGGATAGAATTAGGTGTGCTTTGTATTAAAACAAAATTAAGTGTAACTTAAGAGTTTGTTTGGGATGTCTTATGACCTTTGGCAGTGCATATCTAAACACTTTTCTCTCTTATGGGCAAAGCACTTGTAAGAGATGCTTATCAAATGGTACAAAGCTCAGATAAATTTGGAGTTCTACCTAGTTTTAAAAAAAAAATTGCTATTAATCAAATGAACTTGGTAGTTCTGATCCGTTGCTTATTCTGGCTTTAGGGAAGCTTGTAGTCAAAATAATAAATGAACCCTGCAAATATTCAAGAAAATAGGTTTAAGGATATCTTGGGGCTCAGCAGTAAGAAAGAAGTTCTGTGTTTCTGTGTCTTTTTTTCCTTGAAGATGGAATGGCCATGCTTAGTGTCCAGCCTGATTCTTTTTCAAGAGACTGCAGAGATGAAATTAGGCTTTGCTGGCACTTCTGAGATGGAGGGGCAGGAGAGAGTAGTGGGAATTGCTGCCGTAGTAAAAGAGAAAATGTAATGACTCTCATTCCTTATGCTGTTTGTAAGGATCCTACCAAAAGTTGGAGGGAAGTTTTTGCATATGGCCTCATGTAGACACAGCTGAGAGAGGAATGAGCCCCTGCCTGACAGCTCTGCTGTTCACTTTTTTGAACTGAACAATATTATGGTTGCTGACTTCAGTCACAAAGCTTACTTTCTTGTCATATCAGGTCAAGAAGAGACAAATGTGGCCCTAGAAAACAGGTAGGAACTGGAGTATTGGGAACAGATGATTTAGCAATAGACTACCAGTAATTTCCTGCTTGGTCTGGGCAGGTATTTAGAAAATAGAGGTGATGTGGCAGAAAGGTAAATGTGGAAACTGTGATGAGGTTAAGTATTTGGAATTGGAAGGCAAAGGGAGAAGTGAACAGCAGGTCATAGGAAGCCCACACCAGTGCATGACTACAAGTGATATTATGCTGTCTCCTGCACTAAGCAAATGATTGGAAGAGCTTAGGTTTTTACAAAACCAAGCACAATGTACCTCCTTTGATGTATTTTACATTTTAAAATTATACTGTTTTAAAATTGCAGGTACACAAGAAGGATTCTGGTTTCTGGCGGGACTTTGGCTTTGGGATGACTTGTCAATATCGGACAGACTTTCTGACTGTTGGTAAGATGAAACTGTAAAGAAAAAAATAGTGCTTTTAAAAATTGCTTCTCTGGTCTGGAGACAGGTCTCTGACAGGAAAGTAATGCATTTATTCCTTGTACTATTTTCTCAAGCCCACCAGTCAGACTTGCTTGATAATTTTGACCAATGAGACTAGTTTTTCTAGACTTTTGTCCCATCTGCTGAGCATTTGTTAAAAGTCACAATAGTTTTAGGTGAAACATTTCGCTTTAGAACTTCTAAAATTATTGCTTTTGTTGGGTACTTTGTGTCTGTCTGAAGCAAATCAATCACGTTTAAGAAACATAAGTAAACCACTAACATAGACAAGAAGCATTCAAATTCTTTCTTTTAAATAACCTTGAGTAGTTGAATACAGCTGTTCGAGGCTTTAGCAATGTGCTTTGGCCCCCCCTTGTGGCATGCTCTTAAAACTGAGAAGGGCTTGGTGTGCTTAAATGTGGAAGATTGTCTTGAAGATAGTCTGCTAGAAGATGTAATGATATAGCCCTATATGCTGTACAATGGCTGATTTCTTGTAGCAGTCATGCTGCCATGTGTATGGTATATACTAAACAAAGGCTTCATAATTCTGGAGTTCTGAAATTGTACAAAAGCCTGGGGCCATCATCACTGTAATCCTGGAAAAGCAAGAGAACTTAAAATGATGAAACATGTTCCTTTCCTTAATCCAGCTTTTTCAGTTGTGACCTATGGAGTAATTGCTGGCAGCTGGGGAGGACTTTTCATGTGGTACATGACAGCTTCATTTCCCAGCTACTAAAATCCATTATGCTTGCTAAAAATAACCCAAAAGCGTAGCCAGTGAGGTTTGCCTACAGTTTTCTGCAGCTGTCACATGGGATGTCATGCATAATGAAATTTGGAGAGGCTGTTCTAAGAGGCTTTCTGAAGTCAGCAGGTCTGTGTCCTGGGCAGTTTCCAACACAAAGGATGTGGTATTCTTGAAACTCCTCTCCCTCAAATTGGCATGCTTTGGCATGGAAAACTTTGTTAATTGCTCCAGAATTTCTGGTATGTCGTACCAGATCTGCTAACACGATACACAGGAAGTATTGCTCTTTTTGCCTTACATTTAACCTGTGCGCCCAAATAATATTTTCTGATATTGTTTTCCTAGGGGGTTTTGACTTGGAAGTGAAAGGCTGGGGCGGTGAGGATGTTCACCTTTACAGAAAGTACTTGCATGGTGACCTCATTGTGATCAGGACACCGGTCCCTGGTCTCTTTCACCTCTGGCATGAAAAACATTGTGCAGACGAACTCACTCCGGAGCAGTATCGCATGTGTATCCAGTCCAAAGCCATGAACGAGGCCTCTCACTCGCACCTCGGGATGCTGGTTTTCAGGGAGGAGATCGAGACTCACCTCCGTAAGCAGGCTTACAGGACTAACAGCGAAGCAGTGGGTTAAATGTCACCCCCCGTGACATTTGATGACTTCAAATTCACAGTGAACCAGCATCATTTTACAGCCTTAATTCAGCTTACAAATGCAGTGCCTCTCTTTTTCAGTGAAGAAGAGTTTAGAGGATTTTTGGTTCTTGTATTTGTTTTCCGAATAATTCTTTGACTGATATGCTGTTACCTACATTTCTTGCAAGTTCAAGCACCTCAAATGAATTGGAAGGCATATGTAGTTCAAGGAAAGTGTCTTCAGTATCGATTGGAGAAATCTGTGGAATGTAGAATTCAACACTTTTCCATGCGGTACATTTCAGTTCTTACATTTGCATAATTTTAAGAATTCAATGAAATAATCTTTAGTATCTTGAGTATTTTCAGTCTGTATGGCTTACTGCACTGTGACTTTAGAAGGATACTATACTTCAGTCCATTATAGAAACAAGAGAAAGGTGTGGAAAATAATCTCCCCGTGAAAGGTATATGGACATGCTGACGGTACACCAGCTGTTTGGGTGCTGATTTCACAGCAAGGGCTTGGTGCTGCATTTGCTGTATTAACAGACATTAACATGGTTGAATATAGAATAATTCAGAGGGGTGGGGAATGAAAAATCTATTCAGATGGAATTTTAGAACATAATGTAACTTCACACTGAAGAGGAGACACCACCTTCTTATTTCTGTGATGGATCAGACAAGTTGGGACTGTTCCAGTTGGGTGTTTCTGGGTCTGGTCTTTTCCCACAGTAGATGCCACACCACAGAATCCCTTCTATAAAATGAGCTGTGCTGTTAAACTTGTTTGTTTAAATGTTTTTGGTCCCACTCCTCCTTGTTCAAGGGTCCTGCCAATGTGTTTCATCCTTTAAATTGTGGAACCATCTTTTAATTCCCATATAAATTTATTAGAGGCCTGTTTGCTATTATGCCAATACTGTTTGTGCATTCTCTTTTGAGCATTTTCATGACATGTTTTTGTAAGGCAGTCACATACTCTTAGTTCTTTCAGTGACTGAAAAAGCAAGTGCTATTACAGTCTTTCTTTATACAATGCTCTCTCCATTCTACTCATTATCTTAGTAGCCTTATTCTTCACTTTTTCAGTTTGAGGACATTTTAGGATGTTGGGGTGTTTTTTTTTTTCCTTTGGTTGATTTTTTTGAGCATGCATAAGCAGAATTATGCTGTGGTCTCATTAGTGCCTTGTACAATGGCACTACTACTTTGCTACTTCCCTTTTGGGTATTTTGGGATGCATAAACATTTTAAATGCAGGCAGGTCATTTTTCTCCATGTTGTCTTATATGATACCATATGGCATGCCTCATTTTTAATACATTTGTTTATAGAATGACTGCTGAGAATGCTAATTCAGTGGTTAAACCATTTGCGTGGTCTCCACTGAATTTAGATATTAGTTGAAAACCCTTCTCAAACCAGGTAATTAAGATCTGTTTATGAATTTAGTTTGCTGAAGAATTCTGAAGGCAACTAAAGATTTGAATGGTTGATTTCTGAATAGCAGATGTGCTGTGCAAATATTTCTGGGCACTGATTCTTTTTATATGTACATAAAAATTTGCCTTTATGTAACTTATTGTGGAGAACAGTGTACTGTATTGTACTTAGAGTGAAGAGGATGCATTGCAAGACTTCTTGCAGTTGATATTCTCAATATAATAAATGGAATTTCTGCATTTTAGAAATTGTTTTAAACTGTTTCCTTGAAATAATTTTTTTAAATTATATTTTACAGGGCAGATAACACACTGGATTAAAATAATAGTACTTGCAGTGCGAAGTTCAACCGGCTCAATTTTGCATCTCAAGTTATCTACTCAGACCAGATATGAAAGTGCAGAGTTAGTTCCTCAGACAACTTAACCTTATACCAGATGCTATCTTACTTCAATATCTTGATGGTTACTAACAAAAACTGTAAGGTACCAGCAGGGAAAAGATTAAATACATTGGTATTACGACTTGAGGTAAGGATACAAGTGGGGCATTCTCCTGAGGCTCTGGGCTTTAAAATTTCAGCTGCTACTGCTGTCCTGGCTCTGCTGCGCAAGAATAAACACACCAGAAAATGCCTCTCACTGGCGCAGTCACTGCTAGACACACACTGGATATGAATGGATACTGAGGTAGTGCACGGGTGTTCAGCGTTGCTGCACCTCAGCTCTCGCACTCAGATACTACTTCAGAAGGATCCAGTTGTCCCAGTTCTCATGTTTTGGAAACAGCAAGCTGCTGATGGTGATAGCCAGATCTCTTACCTTCTGCTGTTTTCCACTGGGTGGTTGTGCTTATCAGCAACAGTGAGGGAGAACAGTGTCTATTGTCCACATCTGTGTGATCAAAAACAGTCAACAGTGTCCATGCTGAAGGCAGTTGAGGAAGTCTGGAGATGAATGTAGTCAACAGGAACCGCTTTTGGGAACTTTTTTCCATTCATCATCCCAAAAGGTGGAAGTGAGTGCGGTGGAGTTAAAAAAAGGAAGTCAGAACTCCTGGAAATAGTTAATGTTTGGGTTTAATATTGTCACAAGTATTCCAAATGACTCATTATTTGAAGACTCCTGAACTTTCAGGGGCCCTTACAGGCCTGGGGTTTCCCCTGTCTTAGTTCAGCATCCTGCAACATCCCCCGGTGTGAGAAGATGCTGCAGTGGCACACACCAGCCTGTCAGCTCATTAGGTGATACTTGCCTGTGCTCCTATGGCAGTTATTACAAAATATATTGCCATGGACTGTGTGCTAAGTCAATGTGAGCTGCTTGCAGCCCAGTGGTAGTAACAAGAACAACTATAATTTTCAGGTTGGAATCTCCTTGGATGCAGTTTTCTTCTGTAAATGTGCCTCACTGCATGCACCTGCAGGGAAGGTGGTTTTACTGCTAACAATCAATCTGTAGAACATTTACTGCAAGAAAATATTCAGCTCTAATTAGTGCTTTACAGGTTCTGGGGTAGTTTATTAGCAACTCTGACATCAGAAATTAAATCAGTTACTTAAAATTCATGATTTAAAATTTGCACTTCCAGGGAATTATTACCAACCGTGTACAGTTCATGTTCCCTAATGACTTACCATTTTACCTACTCATATGTCTCTAATTTATTATATTAGATTAACAATTCTAAATAACTACCTTAAACTTACAGCTTTTAATTAAATCTTAAAATTTGGGTTTTTCTAAAAAACATGATTCCCAAGTATTTTGACGACTTCTGATTTTGGGGTAGGCAATGGGCTTTGATTGTTTAGTTACAGAAAGATATCTAAAATTCTTACTTCGGATAATGATTATCCTCAATTAATTAATAAGTATTTTTCAAAATAAGATGCAATGTTCTCTTATAAGCAAAGCCTTTACTGAATTAACTGATGAATATTACACAGATGGATTGTTTTGCCTATTTTAACAGGGATTCTCCAGTAGAGGACGAGATGCTTTATTATATCCCTAATTCCAAAATAGGTAAAGAAAAAGTTAAGAGCTGCAGAGAGGATGACGATGTTCAATGTGCTGCTTCAGTAGCTATTCAGATTTATACAAATATCTATTAAGATCACCACCTGGACACTGCTTTCCTGGTTCTGTTCTGCTTTTCATCGTTCTTTGGGAGTTTTTGTCCCAAGTACTCTGGCAGTGCTTCACTTTTTCCTGCTCCTGCACCACAGTCTAGGGAAAAGGCATAGGTAGACCCCATTTCAGGACTCAGATTCTGCAGTTATAATCAATTTCTGCTGCATTACCCCAAACTAACTGATCAAGTGTCTCCTCTTCTGTGTGGCTATGGACGACAGTGACACTTTAAATATGCCCATGAGCTGTTAACACAAAACTGAATCGGTGATCAGCACTGGTGGTAAGAAAAATTTATGATTCTGGGGAGCTGTTTGTTTCCCCCAAGTCCTTAGAATATATAGAAGAAATTACATGTGCTGTATGGATATATTATATCCTGAAAACTTACATGACTCTTCACTTCTTTAAATCTGACATCATATTGCTCATACTATGTTTCATCTTTCACCTTTCTTATTAACCCAGTCTCTTTTTAATTTGGTATGGCTTCTCTCATTTCTTCCTACTCTGTGTCATAGAGCCTTTGGCCTTTGATAAACTCCAGGCCTCGGTCTTCAATCCCTGGTTACTGCTGTGAGTTGTAATGCAGGGCAGGTGTGCTCTTTCTTGATAAGATGTGTAACTCTTCCTTGAAGATGTTTCCTAACTTCATCCAAAAAAGGAAATTAGTCACACTTCAAATATGAAAATCTCTTGCTTGAATAATAAAATCTATTCTGTGTGTTCCTTTATGCATAAACTTGGTTAAATGGCTGAAAAATGTTAGCCAAGTGTCTTGAGCTTTTAACTCCTGTGGGGGGCTGCAGAGATAAAATCCTTTCTGCATGGTTCTGCAGCCCTGGGGGAGAGTGCAGCTACCGGGTCAGATGGTGGCATCACTGTGCTCCCTGCTGGTGGGAAGATGCCAGCAGCCAGGGTGTGCCATGGGAGCTGCTGGCTGCCAGGCCACCACAGCCTTTGGCTGGGTTGAATTGAATTAATTGAGGGAGAAGAGAAGCCTCAGGACTGTCTCCATCCATAAAACAAGTTCAGTAACTTAATTATCAATGCTTTGGTGTGGATATTGAGGTCACGGTACTGCTGCTCAGCTCCAGCCTGAGCTGGTGACCCTATCAGCTCATGGAGCCAAGGCCCTTTGGTTGGAGCCACAGGCCTTTCCTGCAGAAAGGAGGAACGTCAGGGTTTTGAGTGGTGGGTGCCCTGGGGTTGTCACCAGTTGTGGCTTCGACCTGCACAGCTCCAGGATGGAGTGTTTGCCATGAAATGTCAAAGAAGTGGGTGTTTGCCATGCAGGGGCCATCACTGGCTCAGCAGAGAAGACCTGCTCTTTGCTTTCCCAGGGTGTGCACTGCCTGCAGGTAGAGAACAAACTCCATGCTGTGCGGCTTGGGATGCTGCTGCTGAGGAACTGCAAAGAAAAATGACAATATCAGGCTTTGGAGACAGTGTAGGCGTTACGTGACTGGGTGTTGGGACATCCTCGTGCTTTGACGTACTGTTTATATAATCCACTTTTTTTTGAGCTGTGGTCCAAAAGCCAGCTGTGTTTTCCTGGAGGAGTCACTGGGTTTTGGTGTTAAGAGTATTAAGTATAGTAACACTGGTTTAAATAAGAACACAGTCCACTGAATCGAAAAGTAATTTCTTTTTTTTTTTTTTTTTCCTATTCTGTGCTATCCACACAGGGAAAGTGTTCTTCATTAAGGGAAGTCAAGATGAGATTAGCTCAGGGTGCACTTTTATTTTAGACCCTTTACAGGAAAGAACGTGGGTTGTGCTCTTGAATTTGTTTAAAAGTACGTTATTCGAGGAGAGTAGATACTGGAGAACCAGAAAATACAGATGAAAAAGTGGAAAAATTTAGGGAAATACTTAGTTCTGGGTCTGCTGCATCCAGAAGAAAATACTTCGTGGCATTTTTTATTTTCATAACAGCCTTTGGAATCTGAGATATACACACCTATGAAAATCAAAACTTCTTAAACTGTGTTTAGGACTGGAGAATTGCATAAGGAGGGAAACAGAAGTGGTAGGTAAGCCCTAACCACTTGTATCTGAATGCAGACAGGTATTTAAATTGAAGGTTTTAGTGTGTGCAAAAAAAAAATTAGCTACAATAAAATTAATCAGCTTTTTGCTTGTCAAATCAGCAAATGAAAGGATATGAACTTCAAATAGCCTTTAAGATGGTGATTCAGCATAAATTAGTAACTCATTGATGCATCAGTGTAATGATAAAAGCTTTCTGTGTAACCAAGGTGGGTGTGGCTTTCCTTTGCCTGAGGTGCTCTTGCTGTGTGTGATCCCCAAATACAACTGAAGGAGATTAGGCACTGAAATTTTACTCAGCTGTGAAGAAAAAGGAGGAATATCCCAATATGCCAAAACTTAAGCAGTCTTCGGTTCATGCCCCCAAGATGCTCACCTTCTCCTTGTCAGGCCTGACTGATTGCAAACTAAAGGCCTCTGCCTCTGCCATCACTGAAAAAGCTTTACAGCAGAGGAGACAGCGATAGAATGCTGGGGTTTTCCATCTCTGAGGCTGCGCTGGCTCTGCACACCTGTTGGTACAGGATCAGTTTTTCTGAACTCCGGCACTGAGAAGCGTCTGCTGCAATCAGCAGGGCAGCTGAACGGGGCACACCTGGGGGCGGGCTGGTGCCATCCCCCCGCACACCCACGGACCACACACACACCCACGGACCCCACCACACACATCC
>VWZG01008217.1:978466-1027389 GCA_013396735.1 Grallaria varia
ACCCCCCTCCACACACCCACGGGCACCCCCACACACACCCATGGACCACACACGCACCCATGGAGCCCCCCACACACACACCCACGGGCACCCCTCCACACACCCACGGACTCCCCCCACAGCCCCCCCTGCTGGCTGGCCTTCCACGGCCCAGGCTTCCAGGTGGTGTGATTTTAGCGCCCTGATTGCCTTCAGCCCCGGTGAGGTTGCACCTGTGGGCCCACAGGCCCTTTGGGGCGGCGCAGGGCTGTGCTGTCCCCTGGCACCAGAGGCCTCGCCCGGCCCACAGGTGCTGTGCTGACAGTAATCACGACGGCTGTGGGGTTAATTAGCCCTGTGGAAGAGTTGGTTCCTCTCATTTGTGATCTGAAGCTCCTAGAGAAAAGTTTCTCTGCTTCTTTCCCGAGCAACGTGGTCTCTCTCCTGGGTTCAAGCAAGGTAAGTGTTTTATTTTTATTTTATTTTGGGGATGTGCTGCTCTGAGACTGCTCCGCAAAGGGAATGGCTTCTGCCTTTTTGTTGGGAGGCCTTGTGTGCTTCTGTAAAGGATGTGTCCTGCTGGGTTTGAGGAGTAGGTGTTGTAGCTGGAATCTGTGTGGAAGTGCTGTGCAGCAAAAGTGCTTCTGACCTGAAGGCAGAATGTTAAGTAATATACTTTATATTTAAGTGTAAATGTTTGTATAAGGTTTTATTAAAACACAGCCCTGTTCTGGTTAGCTTGGTCCTACTCTGGGGTAAGGTAGAAAAGTCCTTCTAAGCTTGACATTTGTGGTGGTTCAACCGGTTTATTTGACCTGCCATAAATTTGTATGTGGTGTGGTGAGTTTTTTGCGAACTTTTTTAGTTCTAGCAGTTTCAGGGTTGCCTCATAGCTGTAGGACTTTTATGTCACACATGACTTGGGTCTCTTGACCCATGTTCTCTCATCTGTCACTGCCAAGGGTGTAAAAACTCTTTCTTGGTGCAAGTTAACTTAGGAAAGGGCTTTATAATTTTCTTTCGTAGGTAGAACACTTTGCATTTCTACTTGAATTGCGTATGAAAGTGGATATTAACTCATTCCTGCCATTTGCCATGTTGGTTTTTGTTTGGGTTTTTTGCTGGGTTGTTTTTTGCAATTACTTTGCTATTTGCATGTCCATGGGGGAGCACGTGCTCTTGGCCAGTACTAAAGTGTTCTGACTTTGGGTGGCAGTGCTGTTGTCAAAAAAAAAGAGTGTATCTCTAGAGTGAAATGAAATTTAAAGCAGAGGCCCTCAAGGAGCCTTCGCAGATATGGTGTAGGACCTGGCTGGCTCCTGCTGAAGGTGGTGTTAAGTGAGCTCAGCAATCAGAATCACAGCTGTGTAACAAATGGAGAGCTTCTCCTGAGGGAAGCAGTGGGGGCATCTGCACAGTGTGATGAATGTGGAGGAGACAGGAGGTGAAGCTGAGCAGAGCTGTGGAAACATGAGGTAACAGGCACAGCAGTGGCTTTGGCCCCATGAGAACCTGAGTTCTTGCACAGATTTCCTGCAGCCTTATGCAAGCTTAAGTGGCTTCTGGCTGATTTCATTACAATCCATGGGGAGAAATGATCATGTTAAAGGGATGGTTTGAAGAGAAACTAAACACATTTGAGATGGTTTGGTGTTCAGGTGCATTTTGGAGAGCTCAGAGACAGATCAAAGCTTGGGTTGTTCTCAGTGTGAGAGAAGCTTTTCTGGGCCATGCAGTTCCTGGGGAGCAGCTGGGTCGCTGTTCTGGCCTGTCCATGCAGTCCACATAGAACAGATGCTGGGGGTTTTGTGTTTGTCTTTTGCGTTTTTAAAAACCTTGTCCAAGTGATTTTTTTGGCTGCTGGGTTCTTGTGAATTTCTTCTTGGAATACTAGGGTAGTGTGAAAATTTTTAGTAGTAAAGTGAGATAAGAGGTGTATAAGAAAAAAGTGGTTGGTTTGGATCTGTGAATTTATTCATTACTTCCTTGGGGTTTATGTTTTTGAATATTTTAGGAGAGTGTTGTGGTTTTTTTGTTGTTTGGGTTTTTTTCCCCAATTGAGATCAATTCTTCAGCTCTAAGCTATTACATCCAGCAACATGAATAGTTCAGTTCATTAAATTGTGGTAGTGCTATAAGAGTTAAGACTTTGTTTAACGACATCACTTACAACTACGTTTGATGAGTCCCCCAGTGCTCTGTTGCTGTGATTGATGAGGAGATGTATTTCACTTGGCTATTTTACTAAATATTTGTTGAGGTGGAGTGTTGTTAGCAATATCTTCTTTCAGTGTAATGTAAACAACTGGAAAATGTGTAAATATTTAAAACGAAATTTTCAATGTTGACACTGATGGATAGCAAGATGCCTTGCATTTAATATGGCCCAGAATTAGATGAGGTCTTAGTGGGCTCATGTGACAGGGATTAAGATGATACTAAGTAGTTTTCTGTGGCTGTGTGATGAGATTCTGTTGTAACTCGTTTGACTTCTCCCTCTGAACAGATTTATATTATTTTTCAGAGTAAGATACCTGCTTATTCTGAAGATGCTAAATAAAGTTAGAAAAACTGGAAGCAAATTTCCACTCAACTTTAAGTTTCTTCTTGCCTCTCCTGGATTAGGGGGGTACGTTTGAAACTGGTGCTTTAGTTTGTGTTTGCTTTCGGTTTTCTTTCAATCCTGGAATATGGTCACCACACTTAGTGCTGAGGTGGAGTTGTTAACAGGAATCCTTGGTGTGGCAACACACCTGGGGTTTGGATTTTTTTGTTTGCATGGTTAGTTCCTGTTTCTTTGGCTTTTTGCTCCTGGTAGGTACTACTTATTGTTTCAAGTAACTGTATACTGGTTTTGCCAAACACTGTTCCTTACAAAACTTCAAAAGATAAGTTCTTTTTATTAGTAGTTGTCAGAAGTCTTAGTAATCAATGTTGTAAAGTATGCATCCCAGTTGATCAGAAACAGTGTATTTATTGGCTTAGTAATTTTAAATTTGTGATGCATTTCCTGAGGTTTGAGTCTCTTCCTCATCACACCCCTTAAGCAGAGGAGCAGAATATTTGTCTCGGACCTTATTAGAGCTCCCTATTTGACCTGAACTTGATTGCTTTTTAATATTTAATTAGGAAAAAACCCCAATATTTCTAAGTTGCTTTACAGCAATTGACTCCATCCATTTTTCTATGTAAAAGCTGAATGTGGCATCAAGAAACCACAAAAATACTCCTGTCAAGAATTGCTTACGGTGTGGGAAATACTAGAAACATTTCAATTCTTTACTGTTACAGTGCATGGGGAATAGTGAAGGACAGCAAACCTCTGCACTGTCAGGGAACCTATATCAGAGCCCATAGAGATGTGCTGGAACTTCAGAACATGCCCATCTATCTCTGCCATTCCAGAGGCAACCACGGAAGGAAACATTTGAAAGCAACTATTGCTAATATTTGCATGCTCACTGGTCTGGAAACTTCCCTTATAACACACATTAACAGTTTCAGATGAATTCTTTCTGCAATTTGAATTTTTAAATGATTTTTTTAAAGTATCTTGCTGTCCTCACAGCCCTATTTAATTGCTGCAGAGAGCCAGGCCAGAACTGTGCTTCCATATTCTGTTTGTAGGCTTTTTGGGTTAGCTGGGAAGCTGGGGCTGTCCTGAAAAAACTGTATACATTGAAGCCTGGGGAGGGATGATCTGTCAACACATCCTCAGCGGAATTACTGATTTCTCTCCAAAAGATGTACTAATATCAGTTGTCAGCTGACTACTCAGCTGAATTTTACCCCATGAGGTATTTGCTTAAAAAAAACCAAAACTGTTTCTCGGGAACTGTTAACTTGATAAATCAAATTGCTGCTAACGTAACTAAGGGTAATTTACTGGCATTGAGCTACTGCTTGTCACATTGTATTGTGCTCTAATGGCAGTAAAGTGCCTGGAAAGCAATTTTATTGTTTACTCTTATGCCTGTGGAAATAGCTAATTTACCCTAATGACTGGATGAGATGTATTTGGAAGTGAATTTTCAAGAATGTTATATTTGTATTAATTATGAGTGTGAACTGGCCATCAGAAAGACTCTTATCTGCTTGATCCTCTTAATGCTGGTAAACATCATTATCTTTCCTAATGAGCTATGATGACTGAGCATAGTACTGTTCAGCTCTGCAAATCTGTAGTGGGTGTCTGGTTACCAAAACAATTTCCCTGGGGAGTTTTCCACAGATTAAAAATGCTTACAGGACCTCCAGAGTCCTGCATTTGCAAGACCTAATTTTTAATTTTTTTTTTTTATGGCTTATATCACTGAGAAGTAGTTAGTGTGAGTAGCACTGGAGCAGTGCATTAGAAAAGGGGGATTCTCCTCACAGCTCTGTCTTGTCTCTGTGTGACCTGAGAGAAGTGGCCTTGCCCCTGTAAAGTAGGGCATGAAAAAGGGTAGTGGATACAACCAGAGGTCCTAGGGGTGTTGAAATGTTAACAGAACCTTGCTGCAGGAAACTCTGCAGTGTGCTGCAGCCAGCAAATGTGTCTGTGCTTTTCTGGTAAAAGGATAAATACACACAGAGGAGCGGAAATGAAATTCAACTCTTTAGGACACAAAATGTTTTTACGGTGGAACTGTTAATCACTTTAATTGAGAGAATGAAAATATTTTGTAGCAGAGACACTATCAAACCCCTAAAACACTGTTATGGAGAGAACATTAGAAGCATCAGGATATTGTTGGCTTAATGTTACTCTTGCCTTTGTGGGAAGATATTTAAATATTTCATACTAAGTATGAAATGTAAGTCAGGAAGTAACCAGTTGGCTCATTGTGATATCTCCTTCCACAGTTGGTTCATCTCATTCCGCTGCTGGGTTGTGGTTTGATAAGTTTGCAATTGAAAAATAACTATGGAAAAAGCTAATCCTGGTTGAAGCAAGTTTGGTTTTTTTATTAATGCAAGCACATCCAGTCAAACACAGAATATCCTGCTTTATGGTACAGCTTTATATTTAGCATTTCAGCTCAGAATAGCAAAACACGGTATTTAAGGAACGTATCAAACTGAGGAGGAAAAATAAAAAAGAACCAATGTAGATACTGCATGGTTTTCAAGTATATACTTGGACTGACTGACGGGTGAAGTGCACATTCATGTGAAAGCTCTTTTATACATTTACAGAAAGTGTTCTAAAATTGCATTTCAAATATATATTTTTTCTTAAATTTTAAGCATCCCTTTTAAACTTCAGTTACATAAACAAAGCTGATATACAATCCCTCGTATAGTGTCTGACAATGTTACTAGCTAGAACATCTCTGAAAGTGCAAAACACTGTAATAATACAGTATAAATACTCTTACTGTAATCCAGGGCTGAAGGTCAGTCCTTCAGCACAGGAAAAATAGCAGCAGGTCATAAGAATTATTCCTTCCTCTTTTCTGGGCTGTTATTCTTAACAGTTAGTTCTTCCTTCCTCATGGTATAACTTGCTTTTGTTTCTCTTTGATGGCAATGCTATGGGAATAGCAAAATGTTGATTTGTCTCCCTTCCTTACCTCAACTCACTCTTCTAAGTATTTGTTAAGGGGGAAGTGAAAGAGGGAAAGCTATTTTTAATTTTTCACTGTACTACAGGGCCAATACAGCAAGTTTCTTCTAAGTGATTGCAGATGCTACATGAGACAGTGGCACTGCTCTTGGTTGTAGGCACTCAAGCAAGAAAAGTCTACTGGAATAAACCAGACCCTCAGTCCAGCAAGTCTTGCCCCTTCTTCAAGAGAAGGCAGAATAACATAAACGCCATCTACCTAGAGCTGGTCATTTTTAAAGAAGTCCTTGCAGAGGTCTTCTCTGTGAGGGAGGCTGTAACTACTGTCAGCTCTAGAGGGACTTGTTTTTGTTGTTTTTTTAAACAAAACAAACAAAAAACCAATTAAAAACTACAGTCTAATTATCTGGCTCAAGTCATTATCTTATATCCAGCCCTCAAGCCTTAAGAGAACAATTCCTGGAAAGGACAAGTAGGTATTTGTGAATTATTTGTTTATTAGACAAAATAATTTTTAATCCGAGCCTATTTTTTTTCTTAATTCAGAGATCAGATAAGAAAGCATGTTTTGAACTATATATTTTCTTTCTTGGAAATTAATACCTTGAATCTTAACATAAGCTCTTCAGGTACTCATCTGGATAGCTGAATTAGGTTTAAACTCAAGACCAAAAGAAGAAATTAGAAATGGGTTTGTAGATCACCTTTAATTTTGATATGGACCTGGGTTCAAAGATTTGATTAATTTCTTATGGTGGTTACCCTTAAATTTCAATGGGTCTGGCTCAGACAGTTAATCATGGCTTGCAAAAGACTAGAAAAAACTTACATTCTGAATTGGTCTGTTTTAATTGTCTGTTAAGTGCAGACTAGACTCTTCAAAGAAACAAGGGAATTAAATGATCAATTCAGTGGTGGTAGGCTCTTCTTAAGCCGCTTTGGAAACTTTAACCTTAACTTCAAACTGGACATGTAAGTTTACTTCCCTTTCCCTAGCCCATGATGACTTTTTCATTTTCCAAAAACTCTTTGAAAATGAAACATATTAGGCCTGTTTAGCGATAATCAAGGTTAGATACCCTTCTCTTCAAACAAACAAACAAAAAAATCCCTGATTTTTTTCAAAAGGAAAAGACAGACTATTCTGACAGCCAGAATTTAAAGGATAGTTCCCAGAAGTATTAAAACTTAGACATGTGTGCATCGTCACATGTGCACGCACACATACTCACAGACACACACACCCCAGCAGTTACCCCGTCTCGCCTCTTTAAATCATGTAACAAAAATAGTTTTGCTGCACCATCACTGTTACAGGCAGGTATACTCTACTTCATGTGCCATAATTCTCCATTTTATTTAAAAAGTACATTGTAGCTGGTTTCAAGACATCCATATTTTTATTTCCTTTACTTCCAGTCCAGCTAAGTAAGGTACACTAAACAAGATCAGTACCTTGTAAGGCACTATTTTCTGATGTAGGAGAGGAACATGCTTACTGCAGATGTCAAAGGCCTTGACTCTACAAACTCTTACTAACACCTGTGAACAGTTTTGCTGATTTGAAGGAGAGCCTTAATTTCAAAGCTAGAGACATGTTGAGTGTTCTGCAGGATACTGGTCCAATGGAGTATTTAACCTGAACATTAGCTTCAGTTGGGATGTGTGTTTTTATTTTTTTTGGTGGAAGTAATAAAAAATAAAAATTTGGATGCTGATAGAGTAAGATCTCCCCAGGGATACCATCTCCCGTGATACATTTCATCTCTGAGAACAGGGCCCTGCCCTTATATTTAAAATAAAAACCCAAAACCCTTCAGTAAGTGCCTTAAGGTTGACATGTGAAATATTTACACATTTTATTTCATAAAAGTTACTGTATATACAAAACAGACCTCATCCAGTGAGGTCTTTCTTAGCTCAGTCCAAGTCTTTCATTCAGGTTGCAAAAACATGTTCATGAGATGTGCTTCAAAGTCTGCAAATCAGTTCCAAAAGTCTCAGGCTCTATTAAGCAGAGTTGTCCTAAAAGATGAAGTAATAAGAAAATAAATTCTTTTCTATCACAACAAAAGGTTTTTCAGATTTGGTAATAGACCTATCTTGCATCATTAGCTGAAAGCTGTTCTCCAAGGGATGGATTTTCAACTGCTAGAAACTGGTGTACATTTATGAATTTCAATAACAATGCTGATGTTAAATTAAATGAAACTTTAACTTGCATAATGTTACTTCAGGCCCTTAGGATGCACTCAGGCATATAACGTTCCTCTGTCATCCTAAACTACTGTGTGCTGAACATTGTCGGATTTAATGGAAGGTACATTGCACTGGTGTCATAAGTGAAAAGATTACTTGGACTTTCTAGGAAATGCTGGGATCAGTGGGAAACCACCTCTCATCTAGGACAATACAGTCATAATGTAGCTCGACTGCAGCTCGGGGCATACAGGCCTCTGTTCATTCTTTATCTGGTATAGATATGTTAACTTTTAATGTTTAATATAATTTACAGAGGTCTAAATCTCTGCCTTGGCCTCACTATTGGAAGAAATTTAATTAATTGATCTCATCAAGTACATGGAAATGGTGCTTTCCCATTCTCAGACAGATGAGGAGTCATTGAAACTTTATCCCTTAGACTAGGGATTTTAGTATTTCTAGAAATTTTCATCCCTTTGTAAGGTTTGTAAGGGCACAGCTATGATGAGACCACTTTTTCAGTATCTCTGTACATTTGTTTCCCTGAGAAAAGTGTGTCTGAACACTACTAAAAATGTAGATTATTTTACTGCATTTGATAGCCAAAACAAAGAATTTCTCTTTCACGGTCCCAGCAGTGATCTTGCAGCCTTAACAGATCTGTTTGGGAAAGCTGTATCAAAATCACTGAGTCTTTTCAGATCTGAATTTTGAAGGGAAAATAATTATGTTATTATTTTAACTTGAGAATGTAAATAGGACAGAAGCAGCTGATGATCATGTGCCTCCATGTGGCTGCAAAAAGACTCATGTTCTGAGGAAGGTTCATACCTGAGTGTTTTCCAGCTGTCTTTTTCCATATGGTTTTCTGGACCTTCACTTTCAAAGGAGGCAATGAACAGAGCTAGTAAATAAAGTAAGAACAATTAGATACGTGAGTTCTTTAACTGAAAAAACTCCACATTTAAAGGTTACAATATAGCAGGCAGAACTCAGCAAACTTCAGAATGAAATTTATTCTCTTCAGAAACCAATATGGAAGTGATAATACATACTTATCAAATACGTTTTTGCACGTTATATATATATTTGTCATCTGCATATTCTGTCTGCACTTCAATAAGTAGGATTGTTCAATAAAGGACTTTACCTTCTTCACTATAAATAGGTGCTGTGAGTAGATAGCTCTGGATCTTCTTGTCCTTTTCAAAAGGACACTCAACCTGCTTCCATGTCAGGAAATCATGAATCTGTCTTGAAATTTCCCAGAACTTCTGCATGAATTAATTAAAAGGGGATTATTAAGATATTTGTTTTCTTTCAATTCTTAGTTCTTTTGTTTCAATTTCAGAGCTTCTCAGTCTTGTTCATTCTGCTTCCTTACTCAGACTTCGTTGTTATCCTTCTTACTGCTCCCTTCATCTCCCCTTCTTGCTCCTAATTCCTCATCTGTTGTTACCCTCTCAAGTTTAGAATCTGCTGTCTGGTCTTCTGCCTTCAATTCTTTTTATCATCAGCCTTTTCTTCGTACATAATAGTGCCTTGGCCTATTTTCCGTTACATATGCCTAGGTTAGCCTCTGACTGGAACTGGACAGTAAACAATTATTTACTTCACTTTTTAGGTTTCCAAACTTCAAGTTAAATTAAGTGTGACATATCTGATTTTTTCATAAAGTCCTCTTTAAATTTAGGAAATAATCAAAATAACATTACAGCTTCTATAGAAGCAAAGTCCTACCTTGAAATTTATCTGCCCATTGGGCAAGCGGTTTGTATGTATTTTGTGTAGAAAGTAGATATCTTTAATAAACAGGTTGAAAACTGGGATGACTATTTTCTCTCGATTGCTGTTGGCAGTCTGAGATCGCTGTGCTGCTCCTTGCAGGGCGGTGCGGTAATTACAGAAGTTGCTGGATGGATCCATGTGATGCTGTTTTTATAAGGGGAGGGGAAAAGGCAGTCAGGCAATACATATTTCCTACAAATAAAAAGCCATGTTCTAACCATCCAAGTTCATTCTTTATAATTTGTTTGGCCTTTTTTAAAATTTCAGGGTAGAGTACCTTTACACTAATCAGGTCTGGATGCAGGTTTTCCAGACTTTTATCTTGTTTGAAAGGAGGGTTCAGTACTGGCTTTACATCTATACCATTAACCACTGAAGCAAAGCAGACTGAAAGGAAATCAAAAATGACTATTTAGGGGGAAAAAACCAAAATCCTGTTTGCAGTCACCTCTCTTTTTGATGACCATTTCAGTTAGGTTTTGTTTCCACGCAGTTCTCCACTAGGTGGAGTACTCCAGTTAGTTTTAAGGCTGCATGCACTCGAGTCTGGAGTGGAAACCACCTTGAAGTTAAATGGGCAAAAATACGCCACGAAAAAGTAACTTCAAGTAAACTTGCAGACAAGTAGAGAGTTTGAAATTCAGGAAGTGCTCTCCCTAATTGCATGTGCTGGTGACCACTGACAGAGGTGTCTCTGTGATCTCTGATGTAGTAATTACCAGAGATTTGGATTAAACTATTTGGTAGATTTATATGTAGAGCCAAAATTTTATACATACCTCTAAAACATCAAATTTGGCTGTTTTAACCTTGGACCAAGTTTTCTTTAACCGTGCCACAGGACTCAAGTTCATGCCAGCTGAATGCACAGAGAGAGGAGACAAAGAAACAACTCAGTTGAAAAAAATATAGGGCTAATGTAACTATGCTTATGTATCAGCACCACACATTCTGGAAAGCATTTCAACTTGGCAATCAGAAGTTGTAGCTAAAGCTCACCCACACACCCCACTCTGTCACTGGCAGGTACTGCCCCTGTAGAAGTGTGCGTGCTACTGTGCTCAGCCAGTTTAGGGCAAGTGCGAACCCAGTCATGCCAGTCAGGTTGTGAAATGGAGGTCGACATCAGTGTTAGGGAGACTCACAGATAATAGCCATCATTGAGTTGAAGTTTCCAATGTTGAAGCATTCTCTTGCCACATCAATGAAAAACTCCACCATTCTTGTGCGCTGCTTTTTCTTTACAACCTGGAAAAAAACCACAAGACTTGTTAAGAGGAAAGGGGTGGTCTGAGTTTTGGACAGGAAGTCCAGCCAAAGGCATTGTAACAAGGTGACTGGATCAACATTTCAAGACTTTGTCCAGTGAAATTTTATGATAATATAGGCCTGAGGGTATTTTGTTCAGATTAATTTTTAATAAAATAGCAGAAATATTTTGGGCTGCTACCAACTAATTGTGTAGTTGTGGGGGAGTGTAAATTTTTGTTTATACATAAAGGACAATGTCTTAGGCAATCTTGCATAAGCAAGCCGAACACTTTCAGCAATTTCCTGTTACAGAAGGTAACATGATGCTGCTATCAGAGAAAATATATATGCAAAGAATTTAAACTTCTCAAAGAGGGGGAAAGCATCGGACAGACTTAAGATCAGGGACATGTAACCTAAATGTGAGAGAAAACAATCACATCCTGCTTTTCTTGTTTTGCTGTGTGTACTCAAAGATGACCTCTTGAGAACAGGTAGGGATTATGATCAAATGTATGAATTCCCACTCATGCAAACATGTATAGGATCAAGCAAGGGATGCTGAACATCTGTTTTGCAAATTCTTTCATGAACAGCAAGGCAAAATTAATTGCACAGGAAAAATTTCCATTTCCTAGAACTGGTGCACATTAATGGGAATCTAAAAAGAGAACACACACGCAGGAGGAAAAAAAAAGGGGATTTCTGGGACAGTATGCCTTCCATGTCTTTGCTTATAATAAGACAGAAGTTATTTTAACCTTTAATAGGGTTATTCTGTTTTTTTTTTAACCTCTCCAGTGGTCCACTTTCCTTCCAGACTTAAAAAAGCTGCTTCTTGATTTTTCTACAATGAATATTGTATGAATATAAATTAAAAAGTGAATACATATAATCTAAACACAGTGGAAGGACAGCTGTTTATTGGTAAATCTGCATTTAAAAATGACTTTTTAAGAATCTTTGGATGTATTAAAAAATAATCCAAAATAGCTCCTAACTCAAAGTCCACACAAGTTCCATTTCACTGCATGACTAATGCTACTATGGAAGCTGCACAAAATTAGAGAACATATGCATAGCCTTGAACTCTTAATCATATGAGCATGTAAATAATTTAATGCTTGAATAATGCAGTTATCTTTAATTGCACTGCTAATGTTTAAATCTCTATTAGACCACTGCCTGCCTTCTGTCCTTAAGGCCAGGATCTTTTTACTATCTTTTTTTCTTATGAATACGTACCCGACAAATTTCTGTAGCCACCAGCATGCTGAGACAATTGAACCAATTGTCATAGGCCTCCAAATTATAGGTTTTGGTCACGTCACCTCGGCACTGCAAAAGAACAAGTCGTGTTAAATCCATCCTGTATCTCACGGTAAGGTCAACATACCAAAGCATAAACTTCCCTCTCATGTCTTGATAAAATCTTGTCGGGTATTTTTTAAGGTATAAGCTTAAGGAAGCTTAGAAAATGTCAGCCTTTCTTGCTCAGGGTATAATCAAATTATGGAGGTTCTTTACTCTATTTTTTGTTTCTTTTTCTCTTTGTACCCCTTTTTGTACCTTGTGATTATCCAGGGAGTCCATGTGGCTGACAATTTGCATCAGATCCTCTGGGTAAATGTTGCTCACCCTTTCCTGTGTTTGGAGAGATGAGAGATTGTTACTGTACAGGCAAACAGGGAATTCAGTTGAAAAAAAGAACCAATAAATTCAAAGTTTGGAGAACATTTTGGTAACTTTTATCTTCCTACAGTGTAGATACGCGAGGTTGTTTTATAATTGTACCTATTTGGTCTTGTTCATTATCTGACTCGGTATTTTTTGTTAAAACATTGGAGGCCTTCAGTGAAACCATAGCAAAATTCATATTGATTAGTATATTAATATTTAATAAATGGAAGAAAAACAATTCACACCAATTAGTGTCTCACCAGTTCAATGTAAGTCAGCTGCTGTGCCAGGATCAGAGGGTCACAGCACACACTCAGGATGTCCTTTTGAGTTGACTGTGGCTTGGTTTTGAGGATGGTGCCTTTATCAGTAACAGGCTGCCGGAATTTCTCTCTGATTTCCTGGTACTGGCTCCGCGCAGAGAGGGCCACCAGGAGATTCTGTGTCATCTGGCTAATGATCTTTTTCACTGTTCCATTTTCCTAAGCAAAAGGCAGAAACAATGACTGCTAAAAACCTGCAGCTATTGTAGACACAGATGATCAGAGAATTTCTGAGTGGAAAAATGTCTATTATCCATTTTCTTTCACCTTATCTGAGCTGATCATTCTGAGACAAGTGAACTTGTTCTAAGTGCCTACACAACTCCATAATGACATTATTATGCCTGCCTGCCTTCCCAGCTCTGTTTCACTTGCTTGGCTGGTCTGCTCCCTTTGCTAGTACCCCATTTCAAAGGCATCTGTGTAAACAGCTGAAGGGTGGGTATAGTGAAAGGTGGTTGAGTTGTTTGCATAAGATTTCTTGGAACCTCTGTGTACCACGTGCCAAAAAGCTTTTTCTCATTCTAATCAGATCCACTGAGAAATCCAGTCCATCTAGCCCAGGCAGAATTCAGGGAATTCTGTTCAGGAATAAACTAAATATAAAATATCCAGGCTTGGCTTTGAACACTATAGCATCCAAAGAGTTAGGTAAGAGCACAATATGCATCATGTTCATTCTGTTCATCTGGTGCAGATTTTAAACATAGGATCTGTAAGGATACATGGTGGTAAAGCCACAGACTCATAATCCGCCTGCTCGGTGTTTTGACCACTAAGGCAAGGTGATTTTTTTTCTGCCATTGTGTCCAACAGACATTTCTCTGAGGTCATCTGCAAAGAGCCAGCTCAGTCACTTTTCTACTCCTCTATCCCTTCTGTTTCTGCTTTAAATGACCCAGGTTCTCCAACCATGTTCTTTCTGCTGCTAGGAAAATTAATTTAACCCAAGATAGTCCCTTCCCCTTTTTCTTACACAACTCCTCTCTTGCTTTCATGCAAATTATTTCTCCTGAAGTTATCCACAAGGTTAACCTGTAGTTTGCAACCTGTTGTGTTGGTTTCTGCCAGTCAACTGGATACACTACAAAAAACCGCAATGAATCTGTGGCCATTCAAAGAAGCCACTAATGTGCAGTGATGACTGAAATTATGTGGCAGATGTGAGAGATGACTACCAAATACTTGTATGCTGCATGTTAAAATTAAATGATAATGGTGTCAGAATGTTGTTTTACAAGGCAATAATCTGACTCCCAAGTGAAATCAAATGAAAAGCTGAAGGCAGTGTAGCTCATCTTGAGGCAAGTGGATTACTGCTGAATGGCAGCTGGCTGGAGCCATTCCTGATGCTGTGCTACAAGTGTTCAGAAATGCCAGGGGAGCATGGTGGTGGGGACTAAAATAAAGCACCAATTCTGATACCTGGTATACTGAGTTTTCTATTGTAAATCACTAGCCTTCAGCTGCTATGCCTGACTTACCCATGTGTCTGGGAGGAAGCAGACTTTTTGGATATGGATTGCAGAAAATTAAACTTGAAGATGCATGAGAGTATCGCAGACATTATTTAAAAGTGAACAAAGAAACACAGTGACATGAAAACTATGGCTTACTTAAGCTATTGTGAATTTTTTACGATCTTAATACTTAGACAAATGGCCTTAGATTTTTAGCAGTTTCTTTTCCTTACTAGTTTTGCCCTAAATTTTCCTACAACTCTGAAAAATAAATCAATGACTGTGCACTAGTTTATCCGTGTTTGAGTTCAAACAAGACATTTGTACTTCCTTTGGAGTGCAACCCTGGCTGTAGCTATAGCTGTTTGGTATGCAGATATCACTAGGACAACACCTGACAGCTTTGTGCAAGTTCTCACTTGATTTTCTACCTTATATATGAAGAATAGTGTCCTAGGGGGATTGGGGAAGTTTTAAAATACAAAATAAACCCCCAAACCTTTATCATAATTGCTTGCTGAAGCATAGTATGGGTAATCTGATGTGGTAAGAGAAACCTAGGAGCAAGAATTGCTTTTTGTCAGTGTCAAATTATGTTTCCTAGGGGTGAGATGTGGCACAGCTCTTCACTGATGAAACTTTGACTGGTAGCTTTGTTAAGGGGATAAATATGGTGATGCTGTAACTAATGGATGTCATCAGATGCCCTGGACACCACAGCACAGAGCCATTCCATGATGTGTTTTTCTCAAATGACAATTATTCATACATAACAAAGTGGGAGGGAAGGGGAAGAGAAAGAAAGGGCAGAACTTCTTTCTCGTTCAAAGTAACAGACAAATACTAAGATACAGACACTAAATAAAACCTCTGCCAAGTCCCCCTTCACAGTACTATCTCTGCCAACATACACCTCTTTGCCTTTGTCTGCAAAGGGAATAGAAGGCACATTATAACCCTATTTCCTTTTCCTCTCCCACTAAGGCACTGACATTTTCATAGTAGCATCCATGTAAATGGCTTTGCTGATGCAACAAAGCTGACATACTTGCTTCTGACAACTTGGTGACACCTAATTGTATTCTTATCACTGATTCATGCAGTGCTGTCAAACCTGTTGTTCTTCATTTTCTCTGTACTTGAATCAACAAAAACACATAATACAACTGTCTCCCCATTTCCTGCTAATTGTTCTCAAAAATATCTTGAAGTTGTGGGTTTAAAAACAATGAGAAGCTTAATACTTCTATATAAGTAAGCCTTCACATTCATACAAAAACAATTCATTCTCTTGCAGTTCTTTATTACATTTTTTCTTCTGCCTACTGGTAGTAACGGTGAGTTTTCAATTAACAAAAAGTGTAGACTAGGTGAGTGTTGGGAAAAAAACAAACAAAAACCCTCAAGAAATACTCCCCACCCCCTCCCAATAACTAACAGTCCTTGTTTCTTTTAAATTTGCTTTAAAAGTCTTTTGTGATGCCTAGTTTTCTTCATAGGCTAGAAACTCAGAGCTGTTAAGACTGGTGATTGAGTAGCTAGCAGAGCTCAAATATAACTTCCTTTGTGGAAATACTGTGCAAGTGACTCGAAATATAGCAATAAAACAGTTGCCTTAATACTGTTAGAAGCTGGGAATGAGCATCTTCACCCTGGCTAGAGTACCCTTGATACAACAAGTTCACATGTCCTGCAGAACTTGGCCATACAGTGTATGATATTCACCATTAAAGTTAACTATATTGAGCCACTATAGTTACTCTTCTTTCTCGTTCTATACCATAGTCCTTTTTCATGTTGTCATGACTATTTTGTCTCTTCTTACACATGGTAATTAGACATAGACAGTTTCTGCTAATGGACCATTAAGCCCATCAGGCAGCCCATGTGCTATAGTTACACTGACAGCTTAGCAACTGCTGCTGTAGTCCATTTAGAAAATACTGCCTGCAGCATTGTGTATATAGTATGACAAACTACATGTAACAGTTGACAAATATTGCTTTAACACTTAATTTTTTTCTTGCCCACCCCTACCTCATCACATTGTGTGATCCTGTGAGCAATCTCCTTCAATTCTTTCATGGATTTTTCATCTTGGAAATCATAGGGGAAAGTTTCAGTCCATTCCTTCAGGAGCTGAATGATTTTGGCAGCAAAGGATTTTAGTTTTGCCTAGAAAGAAACAATGAGGTGGTTACTGACCATAGACCTTTCTGAGTGCAGATTAAATGAGCTAGCTGAGAAGGCTCACAGGAATCTAGAGACATCCTGGAAAATACTTTGCATTAATAGTAGGTGAAGGGGATAAAAAGAGAACATATTTAATTGTGAGCTAGATTCCTAAATAGCATCATTTAGCCTCTTTTCATAATAGCTTGGTTATCTCTCTTAGCATACACTTTGAAGATATTTTCAAGGTTAGTTGTATAAAGCTAGGAAGATGACAGAATAGTTCAAGTGATTTATTTAACTGAAGTCCATGGGACTTAGCTGATTTAGGCCATCTGAGGCAGCAGAACCTTAGTGTTTGAATTCAAATTCATAGGAATTGCAGCACTATACCAACCATCCTCCATGAGACATGTTCACAAAGACGTTTTTGCTCTACAGAATTTATCAGACTGTCCAGATTGAGCTGTATATTAAATAAATGACAGGAAAGACCATGTGTTCTCTCAATGACACCTAAATCAAAACAGACTTAAAAAAAAAAAAGTATTGGCTGTTGCTCAAAAAGCTATCAGCCAGAGAAAGGACACGGAGAGCTATTTTCCCAAGTTTTTTTTTACCTGTAAATCTTCTAAGGCTTTTCATTGGATAGACCTGAATTAGATGCCAATTACTCCACTGCTGTAGCAATGGAGAGAAACATCAATAAATCGAAGGGAGAACTCTCATAAAATTGGGAGTGTGAGTGCTAAGAATGTTTTTTAATGGACAAGAAGAATCAAAACTGAGTTCAGGTTATATTTATCCTCCCACCCAGCTTGTGATGCACTAAGTAAAACAAGGAAGCTTTCATTTCTGTTTACCTCCCCACTTATGTAACCTACAGAAGTCCCACCAGACAGCAGTTCCTTCTCCTCACACACAGTGTGCATTCTGCTTTGTGCTGCCCATCAGCCTCTTGAGTGTGAGTGTCACTACAGGAAACTGGTGTGTTTTGTTGTAAAACAAATGAAGAAAGTCTTCCAAACACTGGTAGGAATGCCTGTCAAAACATCATCTGATCATAGTATAGCCCAGTTTATTTAATCAACACCAGAAGTCAACTAAACCAAACTGTTGTTTTGCCTTTTTATTTTTTTTAATCTCACTGTTAAGTAGTCAGTGAGAATATTAATAATGATTGATAAGAACTCTGAAGTTAAACAATGCACCCTTGAATCCTCAATCTGACAATAACCTAGTACTCCTTGTAAGTCTAGAGGGAATTTACTGGCTTTTTTTTAAAAATATTTTTTTCTTCGTTTAAAGACTTGCAAACTGCTAACATGCTTTTCCTAGCTGTTTTTACTGACAGGGTTTAATTGATGCTGCTAGTGAGAGATGCACAGAGTAGTTGGATAGGGAGGGCAAAAAGAAAAACATCACTATTCTTTTGGCCAGCAGTGGGCATTCCTGCAAAGCAGCATCTGTCAGTGCCCCTCCTGTGTAACCCAGCTTCAAGGTATTTCTCAACAGCGTGGGACAGAGTTCCAGATTATAGCTGTCTGTCCTCCAAGCTCCCAGTGTCATCTGCCTTGGGGGAAAAGACAATCTATACTTACTTGCTATGAAATCCATGGAGCCTGACATTAATAAAAGAATAATCTGTAGGTGGTGATAGACAGTTAATTAGCCAGCCAGTGCACATCCATTCAATTAAAGCTAACTGGTTGTGCCTACTCTGATTTTGTTTACCAAAAGCTGCTACAGAACTGGTTTTTAGTATTAATCATCCTGATTATCCTTTCTTTTTCATTTTTGAAACTGAAAAAGGAAGTGTTGGGCAGAAAGGTTCCAAAACCCTACCTCAGGCCATGGCAAGCATCTCCATGTTAACACTTAGTTCATAAAGAATTTATGGGTGGTCTGGACTGACCCCAGCAGTTGAAGGGACTACATCTGTCATAGCTCATGTTTTTTTAATGTTAGTGTTTTTAAGGCGGCTCCTTGAAGATCAGGAGCCCACTGAAGAGGTAGTGTTAGCTGTCATGATTTGAAGTGGGTGTAGTGTTGTAACACCAGGTTATATTTTGTCAATTTGTTTAGGCACTGATAGAGAAGAAAAAGCTTTGAAGAAGAGAAATGAGGCAGCTTTGTGCCTCACTTGTGATACTCAGTGAAATTATTCCAACATAGACTACCTGTACAGCTTAAAACACAGTGACTTATGAACACTGGCTTCCCATCTCTTGTATCTACTCATGAGTTGTTCTGGTTTGCCTCCATGATAGAAATCCAGGCACCTGTTGCAAGGCAAACTGCAAACATATCACTCTTCAGGTCTAAAAAAGCTTAATGTTTTATCAGATGCTTTTAAGGCTCATGAAAATAAGGTACATTTTCCGAGAGCAACACTAAAAGACAGGTATAGTAGAACACAGGATTTCTGTTTCATGTGCACTCTGATGAAACCCAAAGCAACGTGACAGGCTTTTGATGTATGTGATAACGTATATGGAAATCACACAGATCTGTGGGTACCAGCACATAGTTTCCTTTCTGTCATGGCTGCAATAAACCTGCCAGCCTACTTTTTCTGCAGTCCTGCTCCAGACTTAAGACTCCTTTTGTGAGGCCTGACAGAGTTCTCTGGAGTCCATGGGAATGTTTCTTCCATACGTATTTCTTCAAAAAGAAAAATACTTCTATTAATCTAAGTACGGTGGATGGACCATGACGTGCATGAGACAAAACAGGACTGAGAATGAATTCCCAGTTAGAAAGGAGGGTGATTGCGGTATGCTGCTTGTAGGAAAGGTTTAATGACAATGACTTGATTTTAAAAAGGAGCACTTACTGGCAAAAAAACCACAGGGGAAGTAATTTTTGAAGGGACTTAGATATTCCAAGACGGACAAGACAAACTTAGTAGAAACTAATTTCTATTTTCACTTTTTATTTCTTACTACTTTAGAGTTACAAAATATCCTAAAACTGCAGAAATAATGCCCCACAGTTTTAACAACAGCTTTTTTTTCCATTCAACAATACTATACAAGTGGGTTTTCTTCTGTAACAATCTTGAGTCTTTCCAACCTCTAATGCACTTAAAGAGAGTCAATTTTTTTTCCTTTATGACCAAGCTTAACTACTGACTTGTATATTATAATTGATATCTTAAAAAAGTTCTTCCTTTTTATGAGTAGTCAAAAAGACTCCAAGCAGGCTCCGGGACATCCCAGATTGGTTTTCTTTTTAATCCACTTTTCTCTGGGCTGTATTTCTATAGGACTCTTTGGCTAGCCTAGCCAGTATTGTCAAAAACAACAGAAAGACAAGTAGTGTGGTGTGTAACTTCAAAATCTGATTTCTTGTCACTTTTTCAGCTCACATGCTATCCAGGCAACAAGCTGGCCATCTTCTTGTCTTAAGAGATTTGCTTAAGCATACTCTATTAGATATGATCAGAGATGCTTTAACTGTTTTTGTCAGCTATTTCCTGCTATGCAGCCACTTAATTACAGGGTTCTGGTAGCTGATGATGCCTTAATGGACTATGACTGCGAATACTTAACAGCATCTTGAGTCAAGAGTTTCTATACTGCATGTGAAATGAGCTTTTATTTGTTGCTAGATATAAAAACAGAAGTTTGCAAATGCCAGTGGCCAAACTACTCTGTAAAACATACAGGTGCTTGCAGTAGAGGGCAGTAAAATAGTAATTTGAGAGGGATGCCAGAAGTTTATATAGTGTTTTCCAAGAAGTTTGTGTTTAGAAGGCAGGAAAAAATTACAGCTTATATTAAGGGGGTAGGAAAGGATCACAGGCATAGTAGAAAGAGCAACCAGAAAAGCATGTAAATTAAAGCTGCCTCTCAAAAATATTTTATTTTCACCTTGCTGTTTCTTGGTTTTCCTGTAGGCCTGTTTCCAAATTGTCGGCAGAAGATGTAACAGTGTGGGTGTTTGGAATTTGAGCTGCTCTACTTTACATCCTGTTGTTAGGTTGTAATGCTATTTCATTTCTACTAGGAAGCCATGATTTTTTAACACACCTGCTAAGAAGCCAGACTAAATACTTTACAATTAGTATTGTATCTTTAAACAGCCAGGTGATTTAGTTCCCAGAGACTGCTTTCATTTTAACAACTCCTAAGTGCTTTGTCATTCACAAAAGTTTCATCTTATATCCTATTAACTTCATATCAAACTATTTCACAAATGTATTTAGACACTTGCCACTCACAGCAGTCTTTCTCTACGTATGTCTACATCTCTGATTTAGTTATTCCATATTTCAGATGGTCTCAGCATCTTTTAGAGGTTCCTACCTCTGTTGTTTAGTTACCTGTTGCTGAGGAACCATTACAATTTACAGGGCAGAGTTTGAGGTTGCTCAGTCACAAATTAAATTTGGCAGTTCTCACCTCTGTGTACAAAACTGGATGCAGTGATTCTTTCCTTTTTTCCCCTGACCCCTTCACTTCCCCAGCACCCATATGACAATTTAAATAGCTGTTTGGAGAGTAGATATGGGGACTGACCAGGAGGAAAGTAATTTTGCACCATGGTTAGTTTGTCCTGTGGAGTAATTTTGTGACATAATAAGAGGCTCCACACCAGGAACAGTATGTGAGAAAGAAGCCCTTAGGGGTCAGTATTGCTGTTGAAAACTCTTACTGACAAATCACAGAGCTTACACAAAGGACAAAACAAAATGGAACTGTTAATGTGCTGAAGATTAGGAATGTGAGCATGTAACTTCTCATCAGAGAAGAATGGATCCAAAACATGGCCAGGATTTGAACAATTTAGGTGTTTAAATACTTGCTGATCCCAACCTGGTTTTGTCACTCTCATTTGCTTCCTAGCTTGGACTTCTCTGGAACTTCAGTTTCAGTCAGAAAGCCTCCAGTACACACTTTGCAAATGTTGACCCTTAGGTGGATTTAAGTGCCAGTTTGGTTTAATCAATTGCCGCAACAGGTGTCAGTGCAGGTTTTAAATAGTGCAGCTCTTAATTGTGAGAGGTAGCTTTCTGATTTACTGTTGTCTCAACTTAAAACATTCCAACAATAATCTCTAGCTGAGCACTTGAACAGGGTGGTGAGGGTGACTGGAGAGAGGGAAACTAGATTCAAGGAAAACCTAACTTGGTGAAAGCTCAGAAGCACAAACCAACTTCTGGGCAGGTTTCATGGCAGATACACGTCACTCCAGTGCACAGCACGGACCTCCAGCTCATGAGCAAAGTCATATTTGCAGCCACTGTATCTGACTGGTAGGGGAGTACATAACCTGTGCTTGTGGCTAGCTAATGAAGCAAAGGTACTTCAAGGAAAAAGACCCAAATAAAAGTGCATCCAGCAACAAATGCCAATTACAATTTCATTTTATTCTTCATCAGTCTATTTAGTTCTACAATGGGAAGGAGAGAGTGCAAAATAAACAACAGTAGCACAACTAACTGAAAGACATAATGGTCCATTTACCTTTTCTGCCTCAGTCCCCGTTTCCAGCTGCTGCTTCTGTTTAATGCACATCTGTCCCACTTTAGCCAGGAGCTCGTGTGGGTGAATGAAGACTCGTGAGCTCAACAGGAAAGTGAAGATGTAAGTTCTCTGTGGAAGGGGAGAGGGGAAAAAAAAACCAAAACCAACAAAATGAGTTGAAAAACTTTAGCAAAACTAATTTGTCTTCCTTGGAAAAACTATTCTATATACCACAAATGTTACTTCCCTTCATTTAAAATTTTTATAATTTTTCCTGTCTCCAGGGAAATGGTCTTTTCTAGCTCTGTTAAAAGGAAATGTTATTGGCTTCAAGGCTGTTAACTATGGGGTTTTCCAATTACCAAATTATTTCCCTTTAAAATGCCAAACTTAATATGCCTAATTAGTCATCACTTACCAGAAACACAAATGAAATATGACTAATGCAGGGTGTTATGGCTCTTGAGCACCAGTTTTTATGCTGCTTTGTTTCTTTAAGAGTTATTGTTTTTCACTGAGCTGCAGAAAACTGCTTTGTGTGTATTCCAAACCACAGTTGTAGTTTCTTCACGTATGGGGATTTTTGTTCATTTTTCCCCACAATCACAGATACAAGTTTTAGCCTAGGTTGTGGCCATAGGACAGTAATTTAGTTTTAAGCTTGACTTTTTTCATTTGGGGCTTGGTTTGGAGTATTTTGAGTATGAACACAGCTAATAAATACCAACAATTACTATTTCTCATTAGAAGTAACTTTGCCATTTGCATTTTAAAAGCTGTTGTACTATTACTGTATCATACTCTGGACTTCTTATCCATTGTATCATTTCTGGATAGTTTAACTGAAGTAAGGATACTTTTGTGTCCTAGTGTCACTCAACTCTTTGAAACCAGGTTTCTGTATTTGAATGTAATTGCCTGCCTAATGACAGTAGCATCTTATGATTACTTTAGCCTTTTTTGACAAAATTTGGAGTTGGGAAATTACAGGGGATCTCCTTAAAAATTAATTTCAATTAACCTTTGTTACGTTTGGAACATGTATGGTTACTTTGGCCGTGTTTTCAGAAACATAATTTGGCCACAGCCAAGTGCATTTAAACAGTCAATGGGCACATATACCACCTTGGACTGGGCAAGTAAATCGAGACTGCTCAAAACTTAGGACCAGTTGTCTAAAATATGGTATCTCTACTATCACCTACCAAATTCATCCGCTTGCAGTCTCCAAAACAAGCTTGTAGTTAAACAAGAATGGTATGTCTGTGACTTCAAAGAGGTTATGGAATTTACCTTACTAATCACAATAAAGTGTACTGTTAATGAAAAATGTTTCCACTTCTCTAGCAGTCAGTATACCCTGTAATATAAATTTAGCACTAAAAACCTCCAAATATCAGAAGGGGAAAACAGACATTTTAAAAAAATTAAATAAAATTAGCAGTGAGTGTTCTGGCAGTGACTGAAAAATGTAACAGATTAAGCATATATCTCAACATATAACTCTATCCTAAGCTTCTGGAGGAAGCTAATGAAAGAACAGAGTGGAGTATGATACAGCAGAGGCATTTAAAATACTGATTTGAATATCTTATTAGTGCTGGGATTCATGTATTAAATTAGAAATAGCATTAATTCTGTACAATCAAAGCCAGAGTTAATCTGTAATCTTTGCCTTGTCTGTTTATGAATAGAGGAAGAGAGGAGGAGAAGGGTTAACTGGAGGGAGAGTTTGAGTCAGGTTCTTGAGCACTTCTACTGATGCCTACAGAAGATGGACTGCTGGGGCCATCTGACAATCAGGCTCTTGGTGACTTTGAGCAGGTGGCCACAGCAGTGACAGGACACTGATAGCACAGACTCCCTTGGCTGCAAACATCCCACACAAGTGTATATTAGGAAATCTAAGAAACTAGGCTTCTGTTTGGTATTTTATGGCTCTCCAGAATTTCAGAGTTTATTTTTACACTTACAGTGACAAAACTTTGAAGTTCATCAATTCTAAAAAGCAATTCGATATAGCTCTTGCACTGCATCTGGAAATAGATAACGACACTGTGCTGGCTTTGAAGAACTTTATAAAAATCTATGGTACTGTATGTGGTGTGTTATGGGCACTAAAATTAGGCTGAAAAGCTAATCTGATTCACAAGAGGGGACTTTGTGTTATGGGACAATATATCAGGTCTTTTATGTGTGTGAGAATGATTCCTAAACTGATACACAGCCTATTCAGAATGAAAGCAAGAGAAAAAAATAGTGCTGGGTTGTGAGATTTGGGGTGGGGGAAGGTGTGTTTGTGTTAAACTATGCCTAGTTATCCTTTGTTATTTTTTGTAGCTAACTTACGTGTCCATTGTTATCATCGCTGTCCCTGAACTTAAAACTATGAGACTAGACTATCTGGGGCAGGAATTTAGTTGGTTGAGTGTGTCAGCCGTCACTTGGTTGTGTGAAAATGTTTGTACTGAAAACTTGAAGCAGCCTTCACTTTTACTCTATTTTGCATTTGAGAAATGAGGGGAAAAAAGAAAGGAAAAAAACCCAAAAAACTTTCACCCTTTCCCCACATTCTTGTTTTGGGCATTTAGAGGTTTGTCTGAAAGATGCCTGTATGTGTAAGTAACAGGGAACCACAACTTGAGCCACATTGCCCTGGCAGTGACCTCTGCTCTGATAAGCTGGAACACATTCCTTTAAGGAAAGATGCAATTTTGCTTCTCATACTAATTCTAATGTTGGTTTCCTGAGTGGAAATTTGTGTGATGTGGGACACTGTTTATCTAGAGTGACTCTGAGGAAGGCCCACTTACGGTATCATTTCCTTGTTGTTATACTGCAAGAAAACTGTGTCACAGATGACCTGTGCTTTTATTTTGTTTCTTTGATAACGTTTTATATAATGTCCATAAAAGTGTCAAACTGGCAAGATGCAGGAAGATACAGGTCATGAAAGTGTGTACTTTTCAGTTTTAGGCTTGCTGATGTCTCTCTGTAATCAGTAATAGCAGTACTGGACCCATGCAAAGCTTTTTCAGACAGCACTGGACTCTTAGGTTTTAGAAACAAATTATTCCTTCTGGAATCTGTCTGCTGTATTTTTATTCAATTTTTAAAGTCACTTATCTGGAACTAAATTCAGTACTTTGGAAAACAAAATTGTTCCATTATGGTCAAGCAAGATATGCTGGTTTACACTATCCTGATATCTAATTGAAGGGAGTTTTTTGATACTTGTATTAATTATGCTGGTACAGATAAGGACTGACTGCAATTAAGAACCAAATTAAAAATGACAGGTCTGACAGCAGCACTGACCTCCATCTCCTTGCCTCTCTGCTAATAGCCACTCTTTATCCAATAAAGAAATTTCAGACTGAACTAAGCCATGCATTTCAGTCTAGTGGTAGGTCTCGGGGGTTAGGAACACAGTTGTTTTGGATAGCAAATATTTCGGACAAGTGTCATATGCCTTATCTAGATCAAGGATTTACGTGATTTGTTTGTTGCATTTGCACTACTACACACATGTAGGCTAAATGCTATAACAGTGTAAAAATCTACATTCTCTCAAGGCAGTTCTCTAATCTTGAAGATGATGGTTTAGGGAAGGAAACTTAGCTATGAAGCTAGCTGGTTTGATAAAGAATGATTAAAAAAGCTTCCATAAGTTACAAGGCTGAAAGTTAAGCTTAATTTTTTCTACAAAAGTGACAGGTATTTGGAAGGAGAGGCAAAAAAAAAAATCCTCTTCACTTGGAACAACTTAAGTTGACACAAAAGGGGCTTGTGCTTTACAAGAGAGTAAGAAGCCAGATTCCTTTAGTGCCTGAAGTTGTTGCTAAGAGATGAGCTGAATTATATTTGAAAAAAAAAAAAGACAGAGCGCGAGTGCACAAGACTAAAGAAGGAATTGTTACTCTCTGACCCAAGAAGGCACTGATGACTTTTTGAGGAGGGGGGGGAAAAAAAAATAACATTTTTCTTTGTGCACTCATTGCTCATTCTGGAACTTCTTGTTTGTGAAATATTTTCTTAAAATGTTTTCTTGCTTGGGCACAAGTGTTGCAGACTGGTACATTCCATTCCTAACCTCTCGAACTCTTCTGTCTCATGAGTATACATTTTTCTATGTGCTGAACAAGTCCCTGTACACAAACAAAGCTCAAAAGAGCAGTACACAAATGTAGGCGCTTATCTTTCCTGTCCTCCCTTGCCTGTCTCGTGTTCTGCCAACATGGCAAATACATTTTTGTTTTGCCTCTGTAACCAGCACAGAAAGATATTCTGTGTTTGCTTTCTCCCCCACTCCCTTCTTGTCTGTCTAAAAGGTTACTATGATCATTAGCTTAATGTGCACACACACGCAGGAATACCTTCTGAGCATTGTGCTCAGATGTACTAATCAAAAATTTGGAGGAGTACTGCAACTTACAGATATGTCACTCTGAAATTAAGGTAACCTCTGCTAATGTTACCAATAGCTTCTCTTGGTGTGAATTAATTGGTACTATCTTGCTGCCTTTCTTTGCATGAGTAGCCAGAGACATGAGACTGGGAGGTGTTCATACTTTTCTCTTGAATATCTGCAATTTCTACTCTTCTGATAGGATACTGGTCTACATGGCCATCACTAACCCTTCTGTGGCAACTTCCCTAAAAATAGAAATGAGTGTGAAATGAAGTACAAACATGTAACTGAACTGAAATAGCAAACTTGGGTTTGAAGATGACTCAAATATAGCTCCTTCTTCATGTTGTTCGTATGTTATTTATCTACTCATTTTATAATTAATCCTTTCAACTAAGTTGGGTGATCTGGCTTAACTAAAGGTGTGTGTTGTGCTGTAGAGGAAATGAACTTGGTTTAATGCTGTTTTCCATCTCTCTTTCCCTGGAGAAGTTCTCTTGGACTGCTTCTGTTGGATCTTCAGCTGTCAGCCTGCTGTCCATTTAAACTGCAACCAGCAGGGTGGGGTCCACGACTGCTTGGTAATGGTAATGCTCCCTTGTGGGGGGTATGAAAGGACAACTAGCAGCGTTCCAAAATAAGTTGTAGACCCCTTAAGTAATACTCATTTTATGGAACCATTTTCAGAGTAGCTTGTGTTATAAATAGATCTTATGATCTAAGTTACAATAAGGGATGTGCATTAGCAGCTACTTGAAAGACTTTGCTACAGTCCAGAAATCCAAGTAGCAAATAACCATATTCTAGTATGACATAAAAGACAAGGAACTGACTCCTTGGAAGGCCTAACTACAGTATCCCAAAGCTATTCTGCTGTTATACCACACCAGCTCTACCTACTGATTTCTGCTGCATGTCTGCCCTACGATATGTATTTGGGGGTGGGGAATGGAGACAATGTCTAACAATGGTTATCCCTCCAAGTTGTACTGGTAGCACAATTGTATGATAGCTGTATTTAAATATTAGGTTTAGGATTACTTTTGAACTGGAGTAGTAAACCTCCTGGTTTTGCTTTTTTAATCCTCTACTGATGAATGATGGCAATTCTGCTGCATATACCCACTGAACTCTCATATGGGGAGTCTCTTCTTTTTGTGGATGATGACTGTGAAGATGTGTGGTGTGTATGTGGGAGCTTGGAGGGACTTTATTGTTATTGATATGAGCACAATAAAAAGTTCTACACAAATTAGACTGAGAAACACAAGTGATAAACACTGAGATACACATTAAGTTTGGCATACAAGTTAATAGTGATTACAGTTTCCTGCCCTCTTGTTAGTTTTAATAAAGTGCTGGGATATATCTTCAATAACTGCCGCTTTTTCAGAGCTCAAATAGAATATATGTTATATAGCCTCTCTGATCTTTGGCTGTTCATTTAAGTAGTGTGTTTTGTTAATAGGCAGAAGAGTAATTTTAAGTGATAAATTGATATCTTAATAGTATTCTAGGTCAGATTCGTATTGCATAGCCTAGAGTTATAAGTAGTATTTACTTCAGAGGACTGCACTGAGGATGTGTAACCAGTTGCAAAATCAGTTTCAGGCTCAAGAACATACACTATTACAGCTCTGGCCCATTAAAATGTCTTGAGAAAGAGAGTATTTTAATGAAAATCTATTTTTTTTTCTGATGGCATAACTAGGATATGCATAGAAAATTAATGGGAAAAATATTAGAGCTGTTTTCAGGTCTGCTTCCCAAGGTAGGAGCTGGTTAGTAGTTAATCTTGGCTGCATTAGACCTAAAGCAGCTTAAAAGGATGAAAATTCTGTGGCTAATGCTGCTTTTAATTGGTTCTTAAGGCACACATTTGAGTTCAACAGGGCTTTATCTTTCTAACAAGTGTTCTCATTTAAAAACAGAGAGTATTCCCATTGAGCAACATCTTTAGTGAGTGAACATTGCAAGTGAAATAAATGCAACTTTAGCCTAGATCTTAATCTTGAATTGGAGACTTCATGAGAAAGGACCAATGCAGACAGTAATACATGAAAACCATGGGAAGAAAACAAAAAACTTTCAGTGGCTACTTACATCTGGATAATAGTCCATGGTGGGCACCAGGCGCTCTATCAAGGCCTCCAGTGATCCAGAAACAAGGTTCCCATCCTGATAAACAGGGTCCACACATCTCTCTCCCATGTCTGGCTGCACTTGCCCACTACAACTGGAACCAAGCATGCTGGAAAATATTGGTGTCTGGGGCATAGTTTCCTGCAGAAGCGGCAAAAAGAAGAGAGAGGGTTAAGCTTTCTTTCAGGATGTCTTATCTGTGGGTTTTACAGAGGCATATATTAAACACAATTACATATTTGACTGAAGGCAGCCTCAGCATTCAAGCTGAGTTCTGAATCCAAGCAATCACACATCTGTAAGCTGACTCTGGTGTTTGAAATGCACTTTAAATGATGTCTCTAAGGCTGTAGATGCACAAGCTGTAAAATTTTTTCCTCACTATACTTGATTTCTTCTTTCTCCCCAGTTTTACCCTTCTTTATGCATAAAACCATACAGAGATGAAAATACAAAATGCATTCTGAATTTCAAAGATACTGATGTGGTGCCTTAGTGAACAAATAAATACTGTGCCTTTATGTTCCTCTTTTTGAAGGGAGATCTTTGGCCAAAACACTTCACTTGTGATGATAAATCCTTCACCATTTCTGTAGCTAGATGTAACCCAGGTCTCAACAGAAGTGCATCTTCTGCAGGTAGATATCACTGGAAACAGCGGGGGATATCCTGTCTGAACAAAAATGGCTTTTTCTTTCTTTTTTTTTTTTTTTTTAAACATGTACATGAGACCATGAACTGGGTGGACCAGAAAGCTGTGACATAAACTGTAATATACAACTATAATCTCTTTGGAGATTTTTGCTTAGGAAACAAACCTGCTGTTACAACATAAAAACCACAAGAAGGTTTGGGGTTTCCACCTCCCTCCTCTTGGCCACAAGCTATATCACTGTACCACAGTCTTTGAGTAAACTGTAGGGGGTATTTTGTTTATTTGTTTTGAACTGGCTACAGCTTAAATCTATGCAGAAGGCTAAACAAAACATCCTGCTACTGTATGTAAAGGTTGAAAATACTATTCAGCATCAAAACAGTTCCCCCTGGCTGCTGAAATAGTTAGGACTGTTCAAAAGATCAAGTGAAAAGGCAGCGTTAACCCTTGAGCTGCTGCCTCACCATCTGTGAAACAAACATGGTATCGACACTCTCTGAAAAGCACTTATGTAGATGAAAAGGATTAGGCCATTCCCAGTACCCTTACACAGACAGCTGTTTCTAACCACACTCCTGTCTTGCACCTAAGTCTTCTCCTGAGCAATTTTTTAATGCAAGGCACATTTTTCCTCTCAAGCTCTTCGAATCATTCCTATTTACAACTGGAATATAGAATGTTTTTCTGTTCTTAAGCTCAGATGAATGCTGGGTGTGTTGTAAGAAAAGAAAACAACCAATATTAACAGTACTTGTTTATCAAGCTGACAGATTCACTTATATATCAAACTGGTAAGCAGAATTGTTTTGTGGCTTTTACCAGAAAACCTTTACATGTTTATATGTGGTACAGATATAAGGTAAATGCAATTCCTTGGACATTAAAATATAGCAGCTGTTTAATACCAACCAGGGAGACTACTCTGAGGAGTGGAGTTCAGTTTCAGAAATTCAGGACAAAGATTAAACAGAAAATGCAGGATGTAATTTATCGAAAGAAATGAAAAAACACGGTTTCTCACAAGTGGGCATATTAAGGTTACTCGGTATTCCACAGATTTTTATCTGTTAGGCCTAAACTCTGTAGTACATAACAATCTGAGGAACCACTGGAGCATATGCTGAAGCTGCCAGCTCTGCTATCTGCGCTATGTAACTCACCAGTGATTTGCTGTTTTCCCTTTTAAGGTCCATAGCAATACAGCCCAATGCGGCTTCTCAGGATGGCTCTGGCTGTGACGAGCACTCCTGGCTAATAACATGAAGTTGCCACCGGGGTTTTTAAGGGAAGCTAAGCACCAAGTGAGCACCCGCCGAAAAGATGCTCCAGCGGGAAACGCGCCCCGGGTTTGACACCGAGCCTTTTAAACTCCTTTAAGGCGCTCACTGTTTGCAACAGTTTTGTTTCCAAAGACCCACCTCGGGCGCAGCCTGCGCTGACCCCGCGGGACGGCCGGGCGGGGAGCCGAGCGGGTGCCCTGCGGTGCCACCACAGCCTGCCGGGGACAGCCGGGGGCCGGTCGGTGGGCGCCCGCCGGACCTCCGCCGGGCAACGGCACCACACGCGTTCCAGGCACCCCGGCGCGCTCCCCGAGCGAGGAGCGTTGCGGCGGCGGCCCGGCAGCACCTGCCGCCCGCTGCGCCCTCCCCGAGCGGTCACAGCCTTCCCGAGACCCTGACCCCTCTCCCGGTAGCCGGCAGACGCTCGCTGGCGGGCTCCAACGGCTGCGTGTGGAGCGCTGGCTCTGCCGCAGGGGCAGCTCGGAGTCCAACCCCCCCCGCCCGTCCCCTCGCCCCTTGCGGAGGTCCCGCCGTGCCCCGCTCCGCCGCCCGGGGCTCTGCTCCGCGCTTACCCTCATCTTCCCCGGCGCCGCGCTCATGCACGCGCGGGCAGGGCCGGGGCGCCCCGCGGCTCTGACAGCTCTGCCCACGGGCGCCGCGCGCCGCTCCCGCCGCCCCTGACGTCAGCGCCGCCGCGGCGCCCCGTTGGCTGAGCCGGAGCGGGGCCCGTTCAAACGGAGCCGCGGCGGGGGTGGTGGCTCCTCGCGCGGCGGGGGCGGCACTCGGGTCTGCTGCTCCTCGGATGTTTGATCCTTTGCCTGTTTCGGGGTTTTGTTTGTGTTCTTTTTTTCCCCCTGTATGTTGCTTGCGGGAATTTTGGAGGCGGGGTGTGGTGTGCTTTTTTGGATTTTTTTTTGGATTTTTTTTTTTTTTTTTTGTCGGCTCCGCCCGTTTCTCCACGCCCCGAGCACCGCGCGGGTCTCGGGGCGCTGCGCCCGATGCGCGGATCCCGCCCCGTACCCGGAGCTCCCCCGGCAGGGCGGGACGCGCCGCGCTCGCCGCCGCCCGGCCCTCTCCTCTAATAAGTGTTTGTGCTCCTCTCCCAGTCGCTGCCCGAGACAGCCGTCTGATAGTTCGGGCTGGTCCCAAACCGCAGGGCTGAGCCCTTGATGTGCCCCGCGCCGTCTCGGGTGCGCATCCAGAACCTGGTCTCCCGTGGAAACGCTCGTGGGCGCATCCAGCCGCCCCCCAAACTCGCACCTGTACCCAGGAGCAAGTGAGGGCTGCCATCTTTGCAGCTTTCCCCCGCCTAAACAAATATCCTCCGATCTGTTCCTCATTTTACTTGAATTGTTGGTTTAGTATTTGCCTTGTTGTCTCTAGGCATCATTTCATTTTTATTATTAACGTTATTTATATAATTACACGGTTTGAATATGTAGCAGAAGCCCTCTCTGGTTTCCATGGTGATTAATGTGCGAAAAGCCTTTTTGGGAGTAGGTACTCTAGTCTAGGTAAGCGGGCACGGCAAAGGAATTTGGGAACACGCACGTACCCAGTAGTGTAAGGAATCGATTCACGTTTCCTCAGTATTTGAGGAGCACTGTCATCCATTCTAAACACACAGTAGTTTTAGTTACATATGTAGCTACTCATCGTCTTTAATGCTTGCCTACTAAATTCCTTCTTGGTTTCCAAATACAGATCTTCTATAGAGTTTATTTTCGTTATTTAAAATGAGGGCTTTTTTTCTCTTAAAAGACTATTTGAAATGTCAGGTTTTTTCCTCCCTGCCGAGTATGCTTTGCTCCTAGTCTCAATCCCATCTCTTGGCTGTACTCAGACCCTTTAGATGTGCAGGTGCTGTAGCAGGTCTGATGCCTGTTTATGCTGAGGCTTTCCTCTATTACAAGCACGCTGCCTGCCTCGGAGACCAAGGAAGCTTCCAAGACGTGAGCTTTGAATCCAGTGGTCCGACCTGCTGCGCTATCACATCAGGACATTAGTGTGTAATGCCAGAGGGAGGGTGAGGGACAAGTTCTGTTAAATCTGATTCAAACATCTTGACATTCTTTGTAAAAAGTTATCAAAGCAGGAGGCAGGAATTTGTAGGCTACCACTATATGACATGATAATATTTCTTTCTGAAGGCTATGAACATCTTTTAATAACTCATCTACTATTTACAGCTAAGAACAACAGCAGCAAGCCTGCAAATAACTATGCATGAAAACCAGGTATCAGATCTCATTCTGTTGCTGTGCTAATCTGTTTTCCCACCTTACTTAAACATTTGCTGAGACTTGTAGAGAGAATGTGTCCATTAATCTTGGCAAAACATACATAGTTAATTGAGCTCTAGTCAGAGATTCAATCTGTTGTAAAAACAATCACTGATCTTTTTGTTTGTTTGGTTTTGGGGTTTTTTTGACAGCAGAAACTAGATCTGTCCTGTCACTGGAAGTAAGGAATATAGGAATTTAGAAACATTCTAATAGAATAAGGAATACTATGCTAGCTAGGCATGTTCTTTCTTCTCTGAGTCATGTATCTATATTCTGATGTTTTTTCCATACTGCTCTATTCTTCTGTAGTCCAGCAGTCTGCTCAGACTTTTTGAATGCATGTGTAAAGGGGCTTGTATATGTATATTTCTTGTTTATATACATACCTAAGTGTGTGTATACACAAATGTTGGAGCGTTTGTCAAAATATAAGTTCAGTGAAATGTCTTTTTTTTCCTTCTTTAGGATACATGATGCTAAGTATCGGGTACACTCTATTGTTCAGTCTTATTGGAAAGGTAGTTTTTGCAAATCAGGGGAGCTGCAGGCCTAAACTCAGCTCGTACAGCGTGTAACAGATGAATCATGTCATCATTTTATTAAATTTCTCTTTCTGTAAAGTCTGGATGATGACCTTCAGCTATCTATATTCTGAGTGTTGAAATCTGTCGATACAGAAACTCTCTGAGGTCTAATTGTTTTTGTAGTTATGGAAGTTCTGTTCCTCAGCAAATTGCTTGCATTTTGAAGATGTTTTCCTCAGGCATTGCCTCATGTTCCTGGTGGGTGTACCCTAGAGCAGGTTTAATCAGCAGAGCCTGTACTTGCTCTGTAACTTGCTTTTGAGGCAACACTGCTGTGGTTTAGTTCAGCTGGTCAGAGGAGTATCTTGCTGCAGAGTGAGTCAGCAGCAGTTACGCCACGACTGTTTCAGCCTTGAAAGTTGCTTCAGCCTCTCTCATACTGGCCAACATCACCATAGTATGTTCTATTATCTTATGATTAATTAACTGGATTTACACTGGCGATATTTGGGTCCTGTTCTTGGTTGTGCTGTGGACTTGGCTAATAAATTTTTTAATCCCACTGTGCCTTCAGTATTCATCTGCGAGATGCTGATAAGGATGTTTTCACACTGTTGTGCTTACTTTGTATGTTTTTATATTTGGGCAGTGTGTTTTTTCTTTATTGTTTGAATACAGTTCCCGATTACAATTACATCTCCTCTTAAGTGGAAAGTTCCTGGCCCAATAACTTAGCTAAAATAAGGAATATTAACAAAGAAAAATGGGTGAAAGTGAAGGAGAAATAAATTTGAGAGTGAAGACTGTCGAGCTAGATATGAGAGTCAGGGAAGAAGTAACTTGAGTTTTTCCTGCTAGTCTTAAAAAACAGCATTTTTGAAACAACTTATTCAAATGTATTCATCTGTATATTTAAAAATCTATTGTATTTAAGAGAAGTTAGTCATTACAAATGTCATTAATGAGGCTATAAGCTCAAGTATAAAAGGACTCTTCTAGAAATGCTGTCCTTGGAACTTTCATTGTGAAGCTACTTGAGTCACTCACTGGTCACCTTCCACACAGGTCTGTTTATTATTAAAATTTGGTTTAATTTAACAGAGGATGTCAAAATGCTTTAAAACCCCAGCATCTGCATTGAAGGAAGAAAAGAGGGACAAAACCAGAGGTACTGGCATGGAAAAATGAACGTAATACTATATTCTTTCTAGTGTTGATTGAATAATAAAATGGGACCAAGTCTTCATCTGTCCATTCCCACCCTTTTATGTACACAGTAGGATGAATACAACACATTGCTTAGGTCTTTGAACCACTACTGGGTTTAGTGCATAACTCTGTTTCTTGCTTGGGGATTGAGTCAAAACTGCTACCCAGAGATCTACAGGCCTTGAAAGTGGCCAGGGTATAGACAGGTCATGTTATATTTTAAGTTAATAGCACGTTTTACCCTTAGACCTGTATGGTACTGGAAACCATGTTGTGTGCCCATCACCTTTACAGGTATAGTTCCAGCAGTGTATTCTGGTTCTCACCATTTTGGAAGGCTTTAAGGCATATGGCCTAATATTGTCATTTGGAATATGAAAAAGAGTGTTCATTTAAAAGTGTACATTATATTCCTGGTTTTTATTTTTTGATGGCCTTGGTTATAGATAGAACCATTTTATCTGGACCTGGGATAAGGAATTTGTCCACAAAATACTATTAAACTCCACAAGCAGTAACAATGGAGACTGTAGATAGGGCTTTTACATGGACACATGTTAGTATGGAGCATTTGTAAGAATTCATAATTTAAGGAGAAGAATGCAGGTAGAACTTCTAAGCCTTAAGTGTCTGTCTGTCTTCAGAGACCATTCAGGGTTTGGTCTTATTTGTAGGGCTGCACAGATGTTTAAGATTTATTTGATGCATACAAATTTTAAAATTTGAAAGCTGGTCTCAAACCAGTTTTAGATGAATTTGAAGCCTTCTAAATTTCAGAGTTTCATGCAGCAGAATAACTTGATGGCACATTAATAACTTGGTAGCAGATGGGAGTGGGAGAAAAGAGTTTCAAATTGTGATTCTGAACTGAGCAATGCTTTATAAGCTTGAGGCTTGAAGTGAAGTTGAACATGCTGTCAGTCTGTGGTTATTATTGACTGCCTTTGTCTCTCCCTCTGACCTAGAACACGATAAATCCTTCCACATTATAGTTTTGTCAGAACCAATGGATGTCGTAGTTTGAAAATGGTGTTTTCCATTTTTAAAATGCTTTGCTGAAGAGGTCTTGACCAGCTCTACCCCTTAGGTATCTAGCAATTTTAAGAGCAAACCAACCTGAAAATAAGGGAGCAACTTAAGATGTGGTTCATCGCTATGTCTGTTTCTAGTCCTACCTGAAAGGGAGTACTAGTTGTGAAAATTCTGTTCCATATCTGTAGAGCAAAACGTGTTTTCACTGGCATAAGGTCAGCCCTGTGACACCACTGAGAATAACTCTTTGCTGAGCAGTGGGAAACAGATTTTTCACTGATGCTCAGTACTGTAACTCCCCCTTGGATTGAAAGGAAAGCTTTTCCCCAGGACTTAGAGAGGATGTGATGCTAATCCCCAGTTTTTTTGTGCCTCTGCCAAAATAACAGTTTTAATATAATCTGACACAAGTTGCTTCTGATACTGGTATGTGGCTGTTAATTAGTGACTGAAATTTTAATGGTTATTTTGGCACAAAAAGAATTTCACCTATTTGATTCTTGTTTTTCATAGATACTCTATTTGTAGAAATCTGTGGTTTTTAGGAATTATCCTGCCTGCTGATTGAGGTTTAAGGTACATTCAGTTGGGAAACAAGACTGTAATATATCATGAATGTCTTTATAATATTCTTGATTGGTGTGGACGAATCAGTTTTGGTCAAAAAAAATCACAAATGAAAAGGTGTGATACTTCTACTTTGCATCAGTTATGTAAAGAGACCCCTTACAGGGTTCTGAGGACCTCAGATCATTTGAATGCATAAGAGAGGTGGTCAGAGGATGAACTAAAGGAAAAAAATCTCAGAAAAAAGGTGTTGGCTGGGCCTGCTCTTCTTAAAGGGGCTGCTACAACTTGTCATACATAAATGACAATTTATATGTTTTTGGGAGATGGTGGAGCCTTCTCACTGTTTCTCATGTCTTGATACTCAAGAAAGGGCAGAAAAAGCATTAAAAAAAAATCTGTTTGTTGGTGATTCATTCTGATTTTGACTCTAACATGGAATAGTGGAGGTATGTTAATGTAATAGGCACATTTTTAATTATTTTTATTGCCTTTTTTTTTTTTTTTTCACTGAATATTTAAAAGCAACTGATACTCTATTTTAAATTGGGTTCAGGTTTGGGTTCATGATGGAGTTCTGGACTTATCCTAGCTAGCATGTCCTTTACTTGCATATTCATGCTTGCTGTGACACCAGCAATTCCAAGAATGTGCCACCGAGCAGAAAGTGAAAATCAATTATGCCAAGAAAGGAGCATGTACATACATCAGCAATTTGGTGCCCAGGGGAAGAAAAATCTGCATGTCTGCTGATGTCAATCTTCTTGATACAGTATTTTTGTAAATGCACGTGGGTTGCTATTTCTTTTAACCAGCTCAACAAAAAATAAGTTTATTTTTAGTGTTATAAGCTTCAGGGCATCACAATTACTAGATCAACATTGCCAGTTTGATTAGTCAACCTTCTGTTTGCTACAGCAGAAATTATGGCAGTGACATTGTCAGCATTCCCACAGGTATTTTGGAAGATTCATTAAGGTCAGTGATGAGATCCCTCCCCCCCCAGTTCTCATTCTCTTTGGTTTTACAAATTTTATTTTACAGCTGATGGAGAGAAATGCTGGGCTGATAAGCTCGTTTGCAGTAACTCACCTGCAGCTGTACTAGTATAAAAACAACATTCTATTAAACATGGGATATACCTGTCTTACCTGAATTATTATGTGGGTAATAATTCAGTTTTTGTAAACATCTATTGCTTGGTTTCTTTTTGCTGGCACTGCTAAGAAATTCAGCAGCCGTTATTAGGGGAGTTTTAGAGTGGTCTAAAGTCTACTCATTTTGTAAGGCACTAGAATCAATGTATGATAGTCTTGACAATATCTCGAGCAAAATACATGGAGAAGTATTGAGAAAATAGTTAAAGATTGTGGCATTATAGCAAGAAGTTGTCACCAAATTAAGTATTCAAAATTAATTAATTTTTCAGAAAGCATTTTCACGGATAATAAGAACTAGTGAACAAATGGACAAGCACCCAAGCCTATTTAGTCTCATCTATATGCACATAAATCTAACTGCTGCAGGGTCTTTCAGCATAGTTTGAGCTACTTGGGAAAGACTTGCACTATCATATCACAAACTGTGAATAAACAACTCTGTATTGAATTGATGCTGAGTAGTACAGGACATAGGTTATTGCCTCATATGTATATATGCATATTTATCCTTTCTTGTCTATCCTAGGACATAGTCTTAGACTATTCAATCATAAACTATTGAACATGAAACACTAAAATATTGTGACTATTTGTGGACCAATTTGCACTGAGTTGGGCTGATGACTAATCTGTTAGTGAACAAACCTCCTGCTATAGATGCATAAATGTTGAAAGTAAAAAATAACAAAAATTCTGTTAACTACCTGTGTGCTAGTGATGTTAACTGAACAATTACTTTTAGTTTTCTGTTTTGCTAAAGCATCTTGACATAAATAAGTCACAGAATTAATGTGATTGAGCTACTTTGGCCTAACTCTTTATGACAATATCTTTATAAGGGCATAAATGTAAGTCCACTACAAATAAAGATTTAGTGCCTTGCTGGAGCTTTTCTTTTCCCTGGGGTCTATATTGATCAACCTAATTCAAATAGCTGCTGATGGAAAAACAATATGCTCCTTAAACCTGTTTGGCTTTGCAATTTAGGACTGGCGCTCATCTAAAAGGTAGGTAAGTCATGGGATACCAAGTTTCAATAATTTCTAGTTGACCTTTTTTTTTTTTTTTTGGGTGGGAGGGAAGGAGCTCTGGTATTTTTGTCAGTAGGATATTATTGAATTTTTAAGACTTTTGTCTGCCTTTTTCAAGTTCATTGCACTAGTACTAAAAACCGTTTAGTGAGGTTGTTTTACTTAAATTTTACAATATATGTTCTTCCCTCCTTTTTACCAGAGGAAGAATCAAACAGTATAAAATAAATACAGTGCATTCAAGAGCCATGTGTGTTTTGAGGAGTGTGGATTTCAACCCTACAGCTGCTGTTTGCCTCGCTCCAGTGGCATGAAACAGATGTCATGTTAGCTAGCAACTTCAAAGGGGATTCCCTAGGCATGAACACGTGGGGAATTTGAACTGATACTGGTTCCCCAGGGGAAGCTTGTTCCTTCTGTGGCTCACTTCTGTTCCCCATTAGAGCAGGTTCTTGGGTCTGCAAAAGCTGTGCTTAGAACGAGCAAGCCTGTTTTAGTTCAGGTTTGGAGACTTCTTTTAAGGTTGTCTGTGCTTTGATTTTGTTGTTTTGGATTGCTTCTTTTGGAGTTTTGTTTGCTTGTTTGTTTTTTAATTTTTATTTTCATTTGTGCAGGGATGCCAAAGCTCCCTAGAATCAATGGTCATGTTGGTGAAAGATTTTTATTTCTTTTTTAACAAGAGCTCAAAAATCTGTAATCTCTATAGAAATCACAAAGTGCCCTTGGGGTTGATGTTACTCTCTGTGTATTTCCGGCTTTCCTAACTACCATTCCTCTCCAAGGCAGGATAGAAATGGATTGTAGATATATCTGAGAGAGATATATGCTGAGTTTTTGAAATGCATAACTGCCTGTAAGAAACAGCTGCAGTAAATGTAATGACAAATTATTAAGTGGTACTGAGAAGAGTGGCCTCCACTCGTTCAGGAAAATATAGTCAATTTTGTTATTTACTTTCATCTCTGTAAAGTTTTAAAACAAACTGACAGCGCTATACATGCAAACTGCAAAATGTAATGTAAAGCTCATGCTTGTTTATATATACACACATGTAGTGCATAATAATAAAATAAGTAACAAAAATATTTTTTTCTTCTGGATAGCAAGAGTAAAAGCAATTTTTTTCTTTATTATTTAATTTCTGTGCTATTCTGTCCCCTGTCCCTCCCTGGTGCTTTTATGTGCACTGAATAGATAGTTACCTGCTGTTTGGCTGAGATTTCAGCTGGTGGTTTGAGAGTAAAAGCTTTCCATGTCATGGCAGATTTCCTGGGTGGTCTATTCATAATGTCCTTAAGTTTCCTAATTACATAAGTGTTTTGGTCAGGTAGTATTCTCACACTTCTTTAGGATCTGTATGCAGGAAAATAGATTCAAAGTGCCTTCAAACATAGCTGCTTAGGAGTAATGACTTGAGTGTTGCAGTACTGACAGATAACTTCAGAACATTTACCGAAAATCAAGTTGTTTTTCTTGTGGAGGAGACTAATTCCCTATGAGCATTTTATAATGTCCTCTTTTCTCGTTAGCAGCTCTCACAGAATATATGTATGGCAAAGATGAACTAGAAATTCTAAACTTGCAAGGCATCCCCCTGGGAGTTAGTTCAGACCTAATACTGAGGTAAAAAATACAGCCTGGTTCATGTGAAGTGTTGCAAATGCATTAAGTAATTTAAATAGCTAGCTTTGCAAATTCATTAATGAAGTCTACCTAATTTTAATTAGTGATGTATAAAATGCTCCATTGGGTGTTTTCAAATAAATGTTTTATAGATTTACATATCATGACCATTTTCTACCTAACTGGAGATACTATAGTCTGTCCTTTTATGTTGTTCTAAGAATATAATGTTTTATATTAGGCTCATAGTTACACAAAATTCTCCCATGATTACCTGCAGGCCTGCATCACATGGCTCCAAGTAGACTGTGGGGTTTCTTGTCATATTCTACTTTATGCAAAACCAGTCCAGAAAAGGTGATTAAAACATATTGTTACTACTTCGGTGTTCCTTTTGGGATCTGCTGCTTCATTGGTATAAAAAGTGGGTGAGGTAGGATAAATTTGAGACTACAGAGGCACTCAAGTGTTGGCATTTTAAGTGCCTGTGTTCTAAGTTGAGCACAGTCTTGCTGTGTGCCCTTGGTATATGAAGTCAAACACCTACGTCTATTGAAGTAAAGAAGGGTTTGTTCAACTGGAGCAGTTGGTTCTAGGAAATGGAATTATAATTTTAAAGCAAATATGAAAAGCATTGAATACGCTAACGCTTTATTATTGGTAGTTATTTCCTAAAGTAAATGAAAATTTCAAATTGGCCTGGCATTGTGTGATATATAAGATAATAATTCCTATTATCTGGTACATTAATTAACTTTTGTAATGGATGTTCTATGAATTTGTTGAAATGTGTGCTTTATTGTCTTTCAGTTCCCAGTGAGTCTATTGAATGCTACACTTTAGTTGTTGTTGCTAAAAGTTGTTTACTGCTTCTAAAAATCTAGAGAACATCAGATTGTTTTATGTAATCGCTTCATTTCTTTGGTTTGCAAAATTCTAGCAAGCTTCAACCGAAGCTGGTGAAGGGAAAGCAACACAGGATTTCAACGAGGGCATCAGTAACTAACAGTACAAAACCCCAATGCACAAACCATGAAAAGTCATCTCAGGCCTGTTGTCAGTTCCCCTTGTCAAAGCAGTCAATAACAAGGCTCTGAGCCCAAGTGCCAGCCACTGCCTGACCAGCAAGGTTTGCTCCACACTGCCCCCAGTCACACAGCACTGTGGAGATAACGAGTGGGTAATGGAAAAGAGGTCTCTGATAGGAGGGCAAAAGCCAGGGCAGTAGCCATGTGTATCTTGTTATTCCTACAATCTGCATTATCATGGTTGTTTTCTGAGCACCGATCTCTGCAAAATTCACAAAGTAAAGTACAATTGCAGAAATATAAGGCAATGGTGGAATGCCCACTGAATATCTTTTTTTGGAATGTAGCATAGGTATCCAAGTGAGAATAGCTTATCCAACTAGGAGCATTACAACATGGGAGTTTTTTATTCCTTAATTAAATTGTCAGGAAATTGGCAAGCTTAGCAAAATGAATGGAAATAGACTGCTTAAACATATTTTGAGGATCTGGCCTAGTGTGTTGACCTACGTGTTGGCTAATGAGCCTTCCAAGATGAATCTTTTGATGGGGTATCAATTCCTGGGCTATTATGGTAAATGGCAATACTTTTGACATGGCTACTTCTCAAAAAAACCCTCTTAAAGTAGTAGTAGTTTCACAAGAAACTTTGGCTTTTAATTTTATCCCAAAAGCATCAAAATTAAATCTGAAAGCAATTTATAATTTGTCACAAAGCTCTGTTTTGACATATGTTTTGTTAATTGAACTTCTGAGAATGTGTCTGTTGAAGGAAGCCATGTGGCTTACCTGTTTCACGTATTCTCTGCTAAGCTAAACTTTCATCTTTATTCTGCTCAGCATTGCTGTTTCTACTAAAATCTAATCTATTATTCATAACTGCTTCTAATTTTGATCTAACTTTGAACTGGAGATAATTGGAATGTCTCCAATTGTCTCGTATGTTCACACATCAAAGAGCATCAAGTCAGAAGTTAGCATTGTTCTTGTGGTATATGTATGTGCATGTTTTAAAGAATGAGGAAATATGTTTAGTTAGTGATATTGGGACATTCTTCTTTCAAAACTAACTGATAATATATTCATGATCTTATAGAAGGGGTGCCATAGGTTATCATGTCCAATGCTGCAGATCTGAGCGTTAGTACAAAACTTGTTAGAGGCAACAGAATTCATTTGAATGACTTCAGTAGGTTTTAGATAAGCCCCAAGAAAAGGCTGATTTTCAGTGTTAAGTAAACCTTCCTTTCCCTTTGGTGCTGCAAGACTTGTGCAGAAATTGTCAACACTTTCAAGTATTCTAGGTACCCTTTATTTGCTTTTCTTACACTTCTTTCATCCTTTTCTGCTCCAAACTCATGTCAAGTTCAGGTGAGATTGGAAAGGAAGTGAAAATCTGAAGATGTTTGCTGTGGGATTTGCTGGGTAATTTCATTGAGTGCTCCGTGAGGGGGATGCAGTGTGCATGGTCCTGCTGTGCTGATTTACGCTTTGATGCACAGCAAGTTTATGGCTTGAAATGACACCTGTTTCCTAAGATACTGAGGATGCAGTCAGACACCACATGGGTTCTGCAGGAATAAGAGATAGGCTGAGTATCTGAGACTTTGCTGAGGTTGAGGAGATCTGGGCTAAAGATTGCTACTTGAACTGCTTTACATTGCAACTGTTTTGAATCTGATCACATCAAATGAAGGAAACTTTCTGAGGCTCGTGTACATCATGTGATTAATTCTTGTTCGAAATTTTGCAAATATCCTGTAACTACAGTTGCTTAAACCTTTGTGCAGCCTCACAAATGTGACAGTGCCTTTTTCTCCCTGCAAGATGCAGTGTGGATTTCTTTCAAGACCATTTTTTCTGTCTTTTTTTTTTATTTAATATGAAACAATAACCTTTATCCGAAGCAGCTAGCTGTCAATATAGCCCTGAAAAATGAGCAGGCTAAATCATCTGTTCGTATTTCTGATCACTTTGAGGAACATTCCTGTATAGCTATGGCAAATGTCCCAGCATAATTTTTCATGTTCTTTTAGTGATAGCTTGGGCTCAGTTTTCAGCTGCAAAGGAATAAAAGAATGTTTCAAGCCCACACAAAGTCTGATGAGAGCTGATAGCTGTGTGCAGTTTAGAACAGCAGGCTGCATGTTCCTTGTTGCAGTGGTTAAGATGGTCAGGATTTTGTTTATTTAGTATATTTCAGTATATTCAAATACAGATGATATCCACCAGAAAAAATAAATTGAAAATCAGCAACTTTTTTTAGTTCCATGCTAGAAGAATAAATAATTTGGTAAGACCACGAGAAAGTAAGATGGTAAGGGTGGATTGAAGATGCAGAGAAGTTTTCTTCTTAACATATTGGTGAACAAAAAGGCAAGAAAAATCAGCCCAGGAAAGGCATCATTCACCCTGTAAGCTTTTAACCTTTCCCCAAAGGCCTGTCTTGCAAATGCCTTCAAGTCCCATGTTCAGCTGCCAGTGTCTTTTGCTACCCATCTTTTCGGTCCCTTCCTCCAGGCATCTTCTTCTCCCCTCCCCCAACTTCCTATTAAAAGGAAAGCTACCAAGAGCTCATAAGTAACAGACTCATGGTTTCAATCAAAGGGGAGAGCTGAATAGCCTTCTTCAGAGTGAGTTCAGTGGATCTGGAGTCAGGGCCCCTTCATTAATGAGAAAGGAATCTGTTCACCTTCTGAAATCTCTTAGCACTCCCTGAAGCTGCCTGAATCACACAACTTGCTTTTCTCATAAATTTCCCCCTATGGCCACAGTTCCACTTCTCTCTTTCTCTCCTTCATCTCTTGAAAACCAAATATGCAAAGGTAATTTCCCTGCTCTTGCTGGTGTTCCTGATCTTTATTTGCTCATTAGGAGATGCCCTTTCAAATTAATTTCTCTTTTCCCTTACCCCCAGACCTTTGGTTTCAATGAAAAAAAAAAAAAGTTGGGCTTAGAATTATATGCAAGGAAACATTTGCTTCAGGCTTGCCAGGCAGGCATTTGTGCAGCACAGATCCAAAAAGTGGTTTTGATTCTCAGACTCAGTGGTTTCCACTGACAGTTTTTTCACTCAAATATCTTGTTTCAGTTCACACCAGCTGAATTTTGGTTTGAGTTTATAGGGGTTAGAATGAACCCTGGAAATTCAAATAGAAAGCTCAACTGGAACAGTTACTATTCTCTCTTTGGAGCCAAACTACATTAGCACCTAAAATGCTAAAATCATCCTTACCTCCTGACACTTGGCTCAGATTTTGTGAAAATGTCATTAACCTATCGTGGTACTGTTTGGTTTGAGAACATTTTATTTGCTCTTTTTTTTTTTGAACTAATTCTATATTATGACTATGACCTCAAGAATGCACTGCATCAGGAATTGTAGAATTTCATTTCATATGTTGTCAGAAATAGAAAGGCATTCTTTGTCATTATTTCAAAATATTTTTTACTATGTCTATGTTTATGCCATGCCTAAAATGTTAAAGGAATAGTTACTTTCCATGAGAGAAGAAAGCAGTGGGGAAAGACATTGTACATGACTTCTGTGAGATGGGTCCCAGCTTGCCCAGAGCAAGTATCCAGTTGTTATTCTGTGAATGGTCTTAATGCTTTGGTTTGGGGATCAATGTTTGGTAGCACTTCTGCTGTGATCCCATATGTAAATATAAATTACTTGGCTTGTGATAAGTATGGGGAAAGATGAGTTGTATGTAGGAATGTGAATCAAAAAGGAATGGCAATTGATAAGAAATGGGTGCTTTGTAGATGTAATGTAACTGAACATTGGTTTAGTTTGATAGTGCCTTTGACATCAGGTAGTTTTGGTTGACATCATTATATGCAAATGGTTATGTGCAAAATTCAGACTGAATAGCCAAATTGAATTCTTTTGATCTATAGATCCATTTCACATCAGGAGGTTATCATTTTATCTTAATGCATAAATGATAGTGAAAGTTGTTCTGTTGTTCTCCTGGTGGAATCATATTACATGACTTGTTCAACTGTTAAAGAGAAAATAGTTTTGATTGTTGAGCTCTGTTTGTTATTTTATGTTGATTTTACATACGCCTCGAGGATATAGTGACTAACTGAATCTGAAAATCTGAGTGAAAAATGCCTAGAATTCTTGAAAAGAGATAACATGTCAAAACAAGCCCTATGCAATAAAGATTTCCATGGCAGAAAAGAATGAGTAGAGAATGCACACCTGGAATACTGTGTATGGGATGTTAATTGCTATGGGTGCTGATTACTTGCCAATTTAAATAGATATTCTGAGTGCCCAAAACCAGGGTATGAAATGCTGGCAGTAGTTTTCTCTTCCTGACAATGATGTAAAAGAATATTTTGTGATTGGAATTAGGGATACAGCTGTAAGAGTATAGGCATGACCAACTATGTTTCTCTTTACTGCCCTACCGCTTGTTTTCTTTCATGCCTTAAATAACTTCAGTGAGGATTGAAAATAATTGGGTCAGAGCACAGGGACGAAGGTGTATCCTGAGTGGAGGACTGTAGCACTAAGTTAGGATGCTGATGCATTGCAAAGGACATCGCTGCAGCAAGCGACTGTGAAATCTGCCAAACAGAGTGCCAGCTTGTTGTGACTCAGTCACTGGCACTTGAACAGGCGGTCAGTTTGTTCCTGGTGTCAGTGGTGAATATCCTTGAGGCTGCACATTTGTGCTCTTGCCCGTGCCTCCTCTTCCAGCTGCTCAGTGGCAGTGCCTGCTGGCACCTCCAGAGCAGCCTACACAGTAGCGGGGAAGTATTTGCTTCTGCTCTCCAGGCTTGTTTTTATACTAGCAAGCATCTTTCTCCTTGCTGTCATTTCAGAGAAGGGTGTTGCTGCTTGCCAGGACGGCCCTCAGGCTGTGACCTCTGACTGCTGCTCTAACCAGGTTCCTGGGGTGGCCACTGGACTCTCTGATCTGCTTGGGAAGCTCAGCCTTCCTGCCAAGCCTTGCATCCCAGTGCTTCCCACCTGGCTCTGCCACCACAGAGTCCTACTTGCTACTCTGCCCTTTGAAAAATTAAGAAATCAAAGTTTTGAAGTACAAAACTCTGCCTCTCTAATATTTGGTACTAGCATTACTTTTAAAGGTAGTAGTATCCATCCCCTTGTACTTCAAAGGGGGCAGTGAAACTGGGGGTTAGCTCTCCCAGTACACCTGCCCCTGACAGATCTGTGTGCACGTGAGTGCTTCAGCACTGCCTGGAGGCCCCGTGGTGCTGCTGTGCCAAAGCCAGGCAGTGTGCGGGATGCTGGCTGTGGTTCCCAGCCCGTCTCTGGCATCTGGGGAGCCTGAGGGAGGCAGAAGTGGAAGGAGCTGACTCAGGTCTCGCACTAGGTGGTGAATTGTGGGCTGGAAGGAGAGCCTGGGTGGCCTGGACCTTTCACCACTTGCTTTCTTGCCAAGTGTCATCTGAACGTTTGACTTCCCCTTTGCAGCATTGCTTGGCTTCACCCCTCTGAAAGCACAAGGATTGTTTGAGTTCCTGTGGTGCGATGACCTGTTTTTTTCAGGGTCTTTCCAGTTAGGGTCACTAGGAAGAACAAAACTCCTAGGCACAACTGAAGCTCCTTGCAGTAATTAAAACTTGTGCATTGCTGTAACAGCAAATGGCAAGAGAAATTTCAAGGACTGCTTGATCGTGAACTGTTCCCTGCAGCTGTGCCTGGAAGAAGTTTATTTAAAACTGGTGTTCCTATTTCAGTTTTCTGAGAGAGAAGCATTCAGGCTGTATTAAGTTCTGCCCAATAGAAACTAAATTAAGTCGTAGCGTCATCTATCTTCTATAGTCTTATGATTTTAGAATTGATTAAAAACTTATTTACCGTTACATGGGCTTGCTCTGGATTTTTCAGGTAGGTAAAGAATGTGATCCTTTGAATTATTTCAGGTTGTGCTGGAACAGTTACCTATTTACTTTTTTATTGCTACTAAACTTCAGAAAAGGCTAAGAGGGGTAAAAAAGTCCTCTGTTTATTCACACAAAACACCTCTCTAAGTCCTGTTGTTGCCACACGGGAAGGTCCATCCTCAAACCAATTTAAAATTTGGGGCTGTGAGCCCAGAGCCTTCTGTTTTGTTACTGCTGAGGTTAACGAGTCAAGGGTCGAGGCATTAATCAGTGACTATGGTGCAGAAAAGAATTGCTAAACTTGTGGTGAAATTTGAGCTTGGTGTCATGGGAACAGAATGGAAAAGACAGCCTTTGGGAAGAGCCAGCCTTACCAAGCCATTGGCAAGGGGGAGAGCATAGTGAGGGCGCCTCTGCCCAGAGCGCAGGTTTAGCGCTGATTACAACTGTGTGTGTGTGTGCATTTCATTTAATCTTAATTTTTATGGATTTTCCTATATCCTTAAAAAAGTCAGTAGCCTGCAAGGGTCTGTTCCCTAAAAATTAAAGTCAGTCACCAAATGCTTGATTATTGGTTGGAATCGTAAGAGAGTTACAAGGAGTAAGGGCAAACTGCAATCCCAGAAGTTTCTGAGATGTTGTCTTTGCCCAGCAGTAACTGATGCCCTAAATTCTTCTTTACTCAGTTGGCAAGTTTTCTTTAGCACAAATAACCTTTTAAGAAAGGAGCAGTGTGTACAGCTTTTACAGTGCAGTTCTGAGTCATGGTACTGGGAAGTGCTGAGCAGATGTAATGCTTGTCAATTGGTTATTATTTATTATAATGGAGAGTTGCTGCGTGCGGATTCTCCCTTTCTGTCGTGCACTCAGCCTGACTTCTTTATTTACTTTCTATTGTTTAATTTGTGATCAAAACAGGAAGATGGTGCTTTTGTAAAGAGATCTATCTAAATTAAGATATTACTATTTCTTTCTTTAGATTACAGAAATCAAATTTCATGGTTTCGTTCAAGGCAGAGACTCTTTTCTCCTGGGTATTACCAGTCTACTGGGAAAGTTATTGCACTTTAATATAATTCCTGAAACATTAATCACACTGACTATAGTTTTGCAAGAGGCAAAGCTTTAGTTGTTTACAGTCTGTTAAGCTATTTATTTAGTGTGTGTCCTCACTCTTCCCTTTAGACCTTCAGAAATGAAAAATATCAGAGGATACCAGTTCCTTCTCCCATTTAAGTATGCAAACACTGTTTTCAGAGCTGCTTTTTTTTTTGTCTTGGTTTAGGATTTTTTTTTGTTTGTTTTGTTTATTTGTTTTTTCCTGTGGCAAGAGCAAGGTCAGAAGATGTGACAGGAGATAATATAAAATAATGAGTCCAAACTAGAGTCTGGTTATAATTTGAAAGCATTCAGTACTGCTGTCTGTTTTATAGACCTGCAATACATTTGGATACCCCATAGCAGAAGTCAGAGAAACATGGCTGTTCCTCTAATTTGTTCACAGTCTCTGCCCGTGGACCTGTACACAACACAGAGGTAAACTTAGACCTGGTCCTGTCCCTCCTCAGCTTACTGTGTTTGTCTGCAGCTTTGCTACCCTGACTTGCCCATCTCCTACATGTACTACAGACTTACTCCTCTCATTTCAAGTGATTCCCAAAGCTAGTGATAGATGTTAGCCCTCTGTCTGCAGACATCACCCTGTGAGATAATGCTACTCGCGGTGTCTTTGGGCGATTCTACTTAATAAGGTTGCGTGTGTTATTGAGACTTAGAGTACCATTTTCAGGATTCAGTTACTCTGTGTTGTAAGGCAGGCTATTACTTGAATAAAAAAAAAAATAAAAGCAAGAACATGCATTTCTGCTATTGCCTGGTGGCAAAAATAGTAATGGGATGCCTACTGTTGATGATAAACAGGTACAGTCCCTGAAAACAAATTAAAATTTGGCCAGACTATTCCTAGCCTGTATTATCCTAACGACTGCTTTTTGGTGGATAAATTGTATTGGTATTGCTTTTGCAGATTATATTTATTTCATTTTAAGACCTGCTTATCATTAAAAACAAAAAAAGAATTAAAACTTCTATCAGAAAAGCAATCTGCTCTTTTTCACTGTCAGTTTCCCAAACTATTTTCTTCTTCAAGGGATTTAAATATATGAATTTCCAAATACAATGATAGGCAGTTTTTCTCCTATTTCTTTTCTTTTTAAGGGATTTTTTTTTTT
>VWZG01008217.1:1027417-1068909 GCA_013396735.1 Grallaria varia
TTTTTTTTTTTTTTTTTTTTTAGTGCCTGTAGGGCTGGAGCTCTGGAGATTTCAAGCTTCTTTCATCTTCCAAAATGTCAGCAATTTCAAAGAAGTGGGTTCCTGTACACTTCTTTTTACATGCTCCATAGTACCTTTCAAGCTTGACTTGGAAGCTTTTTCCCTGCAGGTGAGAAGGGAGTGTGGTCAGGGGACACATAGACTCTCTGACTAAAACAGTCCCCAGGGAGAGGAAAGCACCCTGACACAAGCAAGCTGTGCATGTCCGAGTGATTGACATAGCTTTTTGAGTCTTCACCCTCTTCCTTCTGAAGTAACAAATGTATACAATTGAGAGCTAGCTTTAGAATGTCTTAGCGTTATGTTCCTTCTAGGGGGAAGAGATATGAGAAACCATCAAACAAATCCAGATGTGTCAAGTCCATTTCTGTTGCAGTGTGTGACCTACACAGCACAAGGACTCTGAACCTCCAGCTAATGTTTCTTCTCTTGGAGTTGCAAATACCAGGTGGCAGAGCTGGAGATTTGCTAAGGCTCGTGTGTGAGCCTAGTGCATCTCTTCGTTTAGACCTGAAGATGATGGGGAGTGAAGGGAATCAGGGTGTGAAAATAAATCCAATTCCTGGTAACCAAACCCAGCAGCGGTAATGAAGAGGCCAGCAACTGATAGTATAGGAGAGGTGTGTAATTAAGGATGCAGCCCAGCTATCTTTTGCAGCTTGGTCAGATTAGTGTGGAGAAGGGATCAAGGCAGTGCGCAGGAACATGCTGGGGGCAACAGCGGGGGATGTGGGTGAGCTGGGAAAGAAGTACATTAAGGCTGGAATGCAGAAAAGAGGGTGAAGAAGTAGGAGCACAGAAGTGGGATGAGGCCAAACAGAGTATGCCATAATCTTTGACATTAAAGCTATTTAAAACTTGCCAAAAGTTATGTTCTCCACACATGTACTGAGTATTATTTCCTAGGAGAAAGGAAAGGTGATTCCTAGGTTAATATGAATGAAGAGTTTCAATGCAAATGTCCTCTTAGATTTGCGTCATCTATTCTGGGCAAAAATAAATGGTTGTGTCTTTAAACCAAAAACATCTGTGTGCAACAAAAACATCCATTTAATTTTTTTAAATGGTTATTGAGGACTGGTCACTTTTTCCTTCAGGGTTTCTGTATTTTGTAATGTGTGAGAGGTGCAGCTCTTGTACCACATTTCTTGTAATGGTATAAGCAAGGGCTTAAGTGTAACATAATTAGAGAATATTGTTTCATAATGCAGGGAGAGAGTTTCTAAGCATTTTTTATTTGGGAGATGACCTATATGCTTCTGAAGAAAAATCTTATCATTCTGGATGAAAGCTCCTCCCAGAGTTTTCAGCCCTTAAAGCATAAAAAACCTGATTGACTGTTCCTGGGCAATCTTCAGAAGACTGTTTGGGGCTTTTTTTTTTTTTTTTTTTTTAGCAATCTCAAGGTGCAAACTGTAGCTTTTTCATGTAAAAGCTGTTAGTGCACCTTAATTGAAGTCTGCCCAGTCGTGACCTACAGATAAGATTCTGCAGAGCATTGAATATATGTTGTTTGAGTTTATTGGAGCATGGAGTAATCTTTATGGGTATAGATAGATAAATCTAATTCAAGTATCCTTGTGTATTTAAAGCAAGTTTATTAAACCGAATCCATAATCAAGGATTGTTCTTTCTCTACTCCCCCTTAATTTTTAGTCTTTTCAAAGGAATTCTAATTACCTGACAAATCTTCAATAGTATACCAAAAGTTTAGATTTAAAAAAAAAAAAAAAGCCAGGATTATATTAAGAGAAACTCTACTCCTTGCTTTCTGAGTGGGGAAAAAAAAAAGCATAATCAGTTTAAGAACAGGGTGAAAAGATTTTTTGGATTTAATTTTAAAGGAAGCTAGCAGTTGTGAGATTGATCAAAGTGGCAACCTGGAACGTATGCTTTTATGTGTACATTTATGTAGAAGAAAAACCTCAGAAATAAAATAAATGCGGCATCTAGATGTGTAATGTCCTGTTATGTTAAACTGGAATGAAATACATAATTCTTGTTCTGCTTAATGTTTCTTTATCCTTCAGAGTGTACAAGAAGCAAATTTGGAAGCTCTCGTTTCATGAAAGCCTTTGGTTTCCCAGGCTGTCCTTGTTCTACTGCATGTCATCCTGTGTCAGGGGGTGTTACTGAGTGGGACAGATGCACTACAGCTTCCCTACGGCAAACAGGAATGTTTATTTTACTTGTGGGATGCTAATTGCTTGGCTGTCCTATTTTGCAAAGCTGTGTGAAGATAAGGAGAAGGAGGGCACACTTAGAAGAAAGGAAAATTCAAACCATGGTTTTGGTGCTGTCAGAGGGAGTGAGAGTTATATGTGGGAGGTAAAGGTGCAGGGGAAAGGAGTGGCATTTACTGAACTTATCACTCAGGCTCCTTGAGTTCAAATGTGCCTACTGATGGCATTTGTAAACTAGCCCATATGTGAAAGAGATAAAAATTACCTAATACTAAAAAAGTTTTAAAAAAAGTCTCCTGCTTCCATTCTGTCTAAATCAAAAAACATATTTAGCAATTTGGAGTAGTCCTTTGTGACTTCAGAACTGTCAAATCTGTCACATACCAAGGGCATATATTGTATTAGAAGTGTTTAATGCCAACAAGTAAAGCCTGTTGAAAACATAAGAACAGGTGTAGGGGTCTTTAGCTATTAACTGCTATGATTAGGTGAATGCCTAACCATATGGCTCAGTTGTACAGTTCTCTGATTTGAAACATCTTCAGCCAATCCTGCATGAGTGCAATATCGAAAACCACACATACTGCAGAAGAAAATTGACATCAAGCCCCACAGAGAGCAAACTGACCTACTCTTTATTTACTCTTTCAGTTTTTGGTAGTTTTGGTAGAAATGAGCTAGGCAGCACTCTGACCATGTTGTTACTTACTCAAGTGAAAGAAATAAAGGTATTTGGTGAGTTATTTTCATGCCTAACTATTGTGAAGAAGATAATGTAATATGTAGTTGTCAAGTCTGGGATTAATGTATTAGGATGCATATCTAGTAAAAATCAGTACTTGTCACATCTGTGTGAGTCCCATGAGCTATAACCACCATGAACATCTCTATTGTTCTAGTCATTTTCAATTTTGTTTCCTACTCTGCAGAATTTCCCAGGAGATGTGACAGGTCAGTAGCAGGCCAAAGATGGACTTCAGACCTAATCTAATCAATATTGTGACAAGCATAATGAAAGGAGCTATGTCATCTAGGAATCCCAGCACATTTTATCAGCTTTGCTCCTAATGGGATGTGACAGCAAGGCTGATCTGTGTCTCCTTAGGACAGGAGAGAAGTTGTGCAAGGTTGGCTCTGTGAGAAAGCGTAATCTAAGTCCATGACAAGCGCAGCTAAAGGTTGAAACTTAGAGGTCTGTCCTTACATGTTAAAGCATCAGTTATTTTAATAGCCTTCATTTTCAAGTGAGCCATTAGTGCATTTATTGTATTTTCAGGTCTTCTGTCACCTGTGTTAAAAAAGATTGTAACTTTTTCTGTTTCTGTGGAAAGGTTCTGAAGTTGGCTTCACAAATTAGAAAGCAGCACTGTCTTTATCGGCCTTCCAAGAAAAGCACTTTCACTTCAGTCCTCTGGAATGTTTTTATACTCTATTTTGAATTGCCCCTTTTTGCAATCACATACAACTAGATCACTTGTCCACCAGTACATGACTTCTCTATGATTTTTTACTACTTTTGTCCTCTGATTTTCTCCCTTAGTACTTCTTTATCCTTAACGTTGTGCTGCTCTTCACTAATGCAATCTGGTGCACAGCCTCAAATTTTTGCGCCCTTCTAGTTTTGAAATGGCAACTTTGCCAAAGATTGTTTTAATCGTAACTTTATTTTTTTGTGCTCAGGGATGGTATGTATCATTACCAAACCTGACAGTTTCCACCCTTAATTCATATGATTCCTGTTTCTCTGCCCAGCTAGGTTCAACAAGATGCTCTGTGTTTTGACTACTTGCTGCATCTATTGTCTTTCGTTTTTCTCTCTTAAGTGTTGTCCACATACTGTGATGCTACCTCTGACAGGTTATTCTTAAGGCATGAGTTTGCTCTGTCTCTAACTTTTCCCCCTGAGGATGGATGGCAATTACTGTTAAAATGTTCTTAGGCACAGAAATCCTTGAACATGTAGATTATTTGGATAGCTGGAAAGTTGGAGAGATATTACTGTAGTAACTCTGTGTTGGTCAAGCAGCTCTCAAATTGTATCCCTTTTCCTTGGGGAATTAACCTTTAAAGTACATGTAAAAATTTACCAATTTCTTCTCTACAAATACAATATTTTAATATGAAAATTATATTGCTTGTCCTTTAAGAGCAAGTTGTTTCTTAATCTCATTTTCAATTATTGAAGTTTTATATATAAGGATTTCCATAAATTGCCTTGATATGTAAATAGTGGAGCAAAGCTGCCTTATACTTTTTACTAATCCTGCAATTACATTCTGTAGACCCTTTTCACTTTCCTTAATATGAAACTAAACCCTGCTCTTACCTACTCCTTTACATAACCAATGCACTAAGAATTATGGACATGACAACTAAATCCACCTTTTAAATCCCTGGCATAGTAGCTGCGTGCTGTTGCTGCTCGCTGTTTCTTTCTAATAAGCTGTATGCAGTGCAATATCTTATTAGTTAATTTGAAAATTGTTTCTCAAGGGATCGCACGACTTATGTGCATCAGGTCCCTACCAATCCACTTAAAGCTTAATCTTGCCAGATGGAGAAACTTGGTGCAGGACTGAATCTTATTTGTTGCAGCAGAAACCTTTTTTCCTTGTCAAATACCACAACAGTGTTTTTGAAGTAGAAGTTGTAATGGAAATACCCCTTTATAATTATTTTTATTTGTAATATACCAAAACCTTTTTTTTTTTAATCTAACAGAAAATATCTTTTATTCTGTTGCGTAAGTTAACAGTATGTGTATGTTTGCTGCAATTCAAATGCCCTGTTACTCTTGAAATTTCAGTCTTGTTCCCTAACTTGAAAAAAAAAAAAGGGACTGAGAATGAAATCTTTGAGGGAGAATAACTATCTTTGATACAAATATCCAAAATTTGATTATTGGTATTCTGGGGAGCATCACCTGAGTTTGGGATGGGTTGACCTTCAAAAGACAAATTCAAACAGTCCTGCAAAGTGAACTTTGATCCTGTGTTTATGCCTTCTCAGTGTACTGCATCACTTTAAACCTGCCTTCACAGTACTGAAACCAATCTTAGTGAATATTCATTCAAATTGATACTTCTGTCTTTTCTGCTATTCCGCTCAAGAGCAAAAAAAAAGTTTATGTACCACAATAACATGAAATATCAACATCTGTTTCCATTTCTCCACTCCATTGTATAAAGCCACCATCACGTAATCCTCCACATGGATGGTATACGTGGTCTCTGACATAACACACAGAGTAACCAGGGAATTTATAAACTGCATCACAATCTTAAATGTGCTTTCTCTGTAACATAGCATTAAATTACTTTGACTGTCATGCATGGCTCTGGGGCTGGTGGCTGAACTCTGCCACCACTGCAGTGTCAATACCCAGCACAGAGATACTCTGTTTGCCCAGGGGCAGATGTGGCCCCTGAAACACCAGCAGCGTGTGGAACAGGTAGTACAGAGCACTGTGTGAGACTTACCGGGCTCTCCAGGACCATGTCTGCTCACAGCTGGGCGCTCTGGAGCCTGTCCCTGCTCTGCGCTGCCACAGCAGCCAAGAGCTGCCTCGCCGCTCCTCTGTCTGCGTGCAGGCAGAGTGTGCTGGGCAATGTCGTCAGCCCTGGGCTTTCCATGGCATTTATACCCCAGAAAAAATGAAAGTGCTAGGGGAGGCAGTGCACGAGAGGAAATTCTGAGTCTCAGCCTTCCGTGACGTAGGTGTCATGTGCTGGCACTGACTGGGGACTTCCACCCCTGCTATCCTTCAGCTGCAGCGAAACCAAGGCTGTTTTGCCATTTTCTCTACATATGGGGTTATAGGAATTAATGTGCTAGTTAAGACCGGTGTACAGGTGTTGTGAAGGAAAGAAGTGTGCATTTCTAACTGGCTGCTTTCTTATGTCATTGGTGCTAAAATGACTCAAAATTCTGGTTTTGGTTTAGTATTGTTTTAGAGCAGCATCTCTCAAATGTCATAATTTGTTGTTGTCTTCGCTGTTTTTTTGTTGGCTTAGTACTTATTTTTTGTTTGTTTAAATATAAAATTCCTACAAACCTTGTTAGAAACTGTTCACGCTTTATTCTGTGGCAATCTGACAGCTAGGAACTAACAGTCCGAAACAAAACTTGCTGACTTCTTTTTTTAATCAGTTTTTAATTAGACCATTCTTTGTTTTTGCTTAATAATGTCCACCATATACCAGACATTCTTCAAAAGCTCACTTAAATCATACAGAAAAAATTCTAGATGTAATATGTTTGGGGCCCTGAATCCCTTTCCCAAATAGCATTACATCCTTGATTAGTAAAATACTAAGAAATGAGAAATTCTTTCTATTCCATAGATGTCTACACTATAAAATCTTCCAAGCAGAGGCAAATCAGGAAATAGCAAAAGGAATTTTCTGTGTAGATAATATCGCTTTGTAGTTACTGGAGATGTCATTTAATGGGGAGGTGGATTTTGTTTTGTTTTGTGGACAGATAAGGAAATAGATAGAAATAAGGAGGCTAGGGAAATAGAGCAACTGGCAAAGGAACAAAATGGGGAAGAAAGAACAAAAGTCATTGCAAAGGACAACGACATAACTTTATAGAAATGGAACTGATATTTCCATAGAGGAAATGTGGAGGAATAGTTTAGAAAGGGAAGGTAAGAAGATAAGGATGTGATTATATGCTAGTATTTTTGAAAGAGGTTAGTGGAATACACTTAATTTAGGCTTGCACGGGATATGGTTTCTGCAATGAACATTAGTAATGGATAAGAAGGATTTGACTTTAACAAATCATGTGTATGTTTACATGATATTCGAGAAGTGGATGACTGAGGAGCACAGAATGAGTCCCATAATCAGAGATTGTCTGAAGTGATGGAAGGAAAGGACGGGGAGCAGGGGAGTGTTTTGGAAGCAGATATCAACAGTATTGAATTTTTAAATGCATTCTGACTGCAGTGTCTTTGCCTGCATTTCCTAGTGCACAGTTGAGCTTCAAATAGTTCCAAGATTCTTTCTTCTGCACTGTCTGAACTAATTTTTATTCAAGTCTAAGACTACCCAATGTAATTTCTGAATAATATAAATCTCTAACTACAAATTATCCTACACTAGTGCTTTCAAATAAAAAATGAAACTTTTATGTAATACTCACATAAAGAAAAGTAATACTTACTTTGCATTTCTTTACAGCAGCATTGCACAGTGGTTCTGCCATCCAGCCTTTCCCAGTGGGTGGACTTCCAGCTATTTCACTCTATGATTTTTGTCATGTGTCTTGCCTCCTTCCCCTTAAAATGAGGGGTGCAATGGATTACTATTCAAAGCACACTGCTATTTTGCACTGAAAATGCGTTGTAGTATTGGAATAAAATTTCACATGCATAGTTTTGGAGAGGGGAGGATCATAAGAAAGAAATAGGACAAATTATGGTGTACAAAAAGGGGGAAAAGGCAGAATTTCAATACTAGGTGCCAAGAGAAAAGTAAGAGGGGAGGAGTTTGAAGGATTAACCCCCCAACTCCAATCCTCCAGTGACAGCAGTTTTCTAATAGTCAATAAGAAGTAATATCTAGTAAAATATCAATACTTATATCGCTAATCAACTGGTCATTAAACTGTTTAACAAAAGCCTTGGAAGTTAGAATTTTATTCCTTAGTGCAGTTATGGTCATAGAGAAATAAAAAAATTTTTTTTTTTTTTTCCCTTTAGAAGTAGTATTAAAGTATAAAGCAAAGTGACAGCACAATCATTTCTCTTCAGGATGATGGATAAATCCTTAACTGTATATGTTCAAATGTGACATAAAAATAAAGAATATAGAGAAACTGGCAACCATTCTGCTGACACCTAAGATAAAATGCATTGAAGGGAATTCAGCTTTAAGCTGTTTGAAGACACAGAGATCATTCACCACAGAACAACCTGAAAGCAACTTGTAGGTTCTTAGTAGGACTTGGATTTTAATTTTTTTTTTCCTAAATATGAAATTCACTGTTGCTGAGTTACTAAGCTGAACTTTATGTTGTAATTACTGTGAATTTGGGTGCAGCTGTTTGTAGTTCCCAGGCTTTTTTTTTTTTTCCTTTAATAAGAAATCGGGGCTGTGAGCATGCTGGCTGGCATCAGCCACATGGGTCTGTTACAGCTGAAGGTCTTTGACTTCATGCATGGCACTAACCTGAGCTTCTGGTCTCTGAGCAGGTATTTCTTTAGCACAAAGACCTCTATATTTTCAAATTTGAATTATTTTCCAGAATTAAATATGGGGGAAACTTGACAGAGAAGTGGAAATAAGTTCACAAAACTCATCTGTGAAAGTCAGACTAAAAAATAACACTTACTTGCACAAAAACATAGTATGTGACTAAGTGTATAAATATTTTTATACTATCTTACACCAAGTACGTTAGCTGTCAGTTGTGAGAGCGATAATGACTTTGTGGCCATAAGGAATGAAAGACTATATCTTCATATACTTGTACCTTCAGGTATGAGTTTTTCAAAGTGATTTTGTCTTCAATGAATTTTGTTTTCAGTTAATACTTGATCAAACTCTTAGTTTAAACTGACATTTAAGTAACTTCTAGGGTTCCTGTATTCTCAATTAATCTTTGGGTTATTTTAGTTCAGCATGACTGTTTTCAAAGCAAATTCTTATTTCTTCGTTTTTCATCATACAAACAGAAGGAAATATAGGAAGCAGGTAAGAAATGTGAAAAAAGCTGTTTTGAGTTGTGTGTACATTGTTCTGTTGCTTTCATGATACAAGGTTTTGCCATGTTAATAATATCAATGAAGTAATGTTGCTTCACTTCATGCTAAAAGCTGGGGATTTGTTTTCTGGAACTGAAGTGAAAGTGTTGGGGTTTTTTCCTAGTTTGTTTGTTTGTGGTTCTTTTTAGACAACAAATGTGTTCTGATTCAGGAGAACTTCTCCGATAGCTTTGAGGATGAACATAATTTCTGTATAAATATTCCAAGCTCTTCTGGTGGGCCTTCCAAGCTCTGCTACCGATGCCATTAGAACCCAAAGCAGTAGAAGCACACAATTGTATTTGGATTTTGCTATTGGTAAACATGGTTACCAGGAGGCTGGCTGTGCTTATGCAATCAACGCTTGCTCTGTCTTTCCTTATTCTGCTTCTTGCATATATCACACTTGAAAAGACTGACTGGGCTCAACTTTGGTGGAAGGTGAATGTGCCCATATAGGGTTAAAGTATGCTGTGACATCACAAAACTGTAGGCAGGCAGCTTCCCTTTTTTGTAAAGAGAGCAGCTTCCTGCTAGCGCTGGTGCTGCAATAAGGTCTCAGTAAAGTGGAAACCCCCACCCCTCTCAGAATGTTATGTAGTGGAACCTACAGCAAGTGTAAAAACATAATGGTCTGTTTATTTTTGGAGAAGTGGGAAACTACTGTGCAAGTAAAAAGTTCTCATGGGGTTTTTTCACTATTCACCCAGTTACTTGTATACAATGGTTTGGAGGAAAAGAGAAAAAAGCTAATAAAATCCCAAAGAAATCACAGAATTTTGGAGGATATTTTTGCAAAATTTGGTATTAGAGAATATAGTACTAATTGTCTCCTCTGCTGCATTTTCCTTGTAGAGATATTAAGATAACACTAAAATGATGCCCCAAATATAATGTTTCAATGTGTAAGAGCTATTTATTGGTGAACAAAAACAGTTGTGTTTTTTTCCTAATACAAAAGACCCATATATGCTGTAGGCTTAAAATTAGAAGCACTATTTTTTAGAAAGCTGTAAGTGTGCTGTTGAACAAAAGATGCCTTATGTGATTAGATTGTAAATAATATTTCTAATTATGAACACAGACATAGTTTTCTTTTGTCATTGAAAGTCACTGACTTTGGAAGGAGTCACTTTTTTCCTTCCATTTTTAATATGTAAAGATTGGATCCAAATGTTTGGCAACAGAGTCAGTTTCTGAATGTTACTACTGCAGTTTAGTTTTGATGTGTGTTATTTCTAAGCTATGGCAAGGCTGCTGCAACACATGAATATGGATTTAGTTAGGGTTTTTTTTTCTTTATCTGCATAGTGCCTATATTTTGACTTGCACTTCATTACAATGCTAAGAGTTACCTTGGTGTCTCCTTTTGCTTGGCACTGGTTTGTTATTATCATTCATCAGAGCCACTGAGTCTGCTGTCGGCAAATCAGGTATCCAAAGGGTTTAACAGCTTATCTCCAGTTAGCTGAAGGCTGTGAGCTATTGGATAGCAAAAGATATATCATTTGCTGGGTAGGAAGTTGACGAAGTGTGGATTCTTGGAGTCCAGCAGGCTGACTGGCACCGGAGAGATGGAGTAGTCCTGGAAGATAGTGCTGAGACCTTTCCAGTTGGCTGCTGCTTGGTTGCTTTCTGTGTTTTAGTCTTGGGCCACAGGTGAGTAACCTCAGGGGTGTGAGCACTGTGGTGCTGATGGAGAAGTTAGACTTATCTGGCACCCTGGTTCACCTGCAGTTTCCAGACACTGGGGAATTCGCTGCAGAGACTGTTACAGAACATTCGGGTTGAGCCACATGTAGTGACTGCCTTGAGGAAATATTGACCTAGAACAGGGAGCTGTTACTGGATTTCAATTGCTTTTTGCCAGAAGGGAGCAGATGCTTGTCATGAGAGAGCAAGTACCAAGTGGCGTGGTCTGATAGAAGATGGGTAGTAATCTGCCCTGGGAAAGGTGGTTATTAATCCATTATTGTATTATTATACTATTACTGTAAGAAGGGATTTGCAAGGATTGTAGGAACTAAGCATTTTTTTCATGTTGAAACTTTTCTTTTTAATGTAAACTCGGAATAGTTAAAACAAAAGTGAAAAAGAATAATTGTGATTTTTCGATATGCAGGAATTTTTACATTTTTTATTTAAAATCATTTAGCAAGTACTGAAGATTTTGAGGAAATAGTTCTTTGGTGCATAAAACTGTGCTCCCTTTCAGTTTTATTTAAAGTAAAGAGGAAGCACTGTAAAAAAACCCCAGAATATGATTGCAGGATGTCTGATTTGTGGCTTTCTGAAGATTGTCTTTTCCCACTACAATTTGTTATTTAAGAGAGTGTTGGTGAGAAAGAGAAACTTCATACTTGAAACCAGCTTCCCTATTTGGAGAAAAAAAAAACAACCCACAAACTTTTTTTTTTCCCTTCCCCTGATAGTTACAATAGGGTGGAAGCCAGATTTGATTATGTTTGTCAGTTAAATTCTGAGAACACAACAGAAGTGTAAAGTATCAGGAAAACATATAGATTATGAATGGTACTATCTTAATTTTTTCCTTTAAAATAAAGATAAATTTCTCTTTGGCTATCTCTGGTGAAATGACCTGACCTTATTGGCTAGCAAAGGAAGTGAAAATCTGTAATTCCTTCCAAGTCTCTGAGAGCACATGGTCACTGTGCTGTGGAGAGTCGTGCAGATACCCCTGGCTGTGCCGCTCTGAGTTGTGCCTATGTGCCGTGGGGGTCAGTGCTGCCAGGAGCATTGGAAGTAGAGCAGCAGCATAGGCCCGATATTGTGCCAAGGCCACCAGAGAGTGGGCCTTGGGTTGGAGAGCTAACTGCAACATTTAAACCCTTAAAAATGGACAAAATATACTGGGCAAGGCTCACTTCAGTAGTTATTTTATATGCATGTAAGAAGATGATGGTTCCTTTGAAAGTGACCCTGGGATTTTTATTTTTTTTTCACTTCAGGCTTTCTCTATAACTCTCGTTTCATGCAAAAAGCAGCTCTTAGAATTCAAACACTTGTTCTTCCCTGTGACACCTCTGCAATTATGTATTGGACTTTTAAAAAAACATGGAGAGACACAGACAGAAATAAAATGGTGTTTTTTTTACAGTGGTTTCACTGTGACCTCTTTTGGTTGTTAAGCAGACACTGTGGATTAAATGATTTCCGTAGCTTTTTCTGCAATTTGTTGAAGATGTTCTTGTCATACTGATGTAGATGGTGTTGAATGGCTTTATTACATTAATACTTCTTAATACTCCTCAGAAGTACCACATGCGAAATAAAGACATGGACCTTGGGCCATGAACTGCATGATCCTATTTCTGCCATGACCCTTCAGGTGTGAGCCAAGCATGGAGACGTTTCAGGGTGGCAATAAATGTTTTGGCTACCTGAGTAGGGAAGAGCCTTGTGTTACTGATGGCAGTGCTGTCAAGACTATGTTCCCCTGTTCCCCAAGTGGAACAGATCATAGCAGAATGCTGGTCCTTTACAGAAAACTGCAACGTTTTGCTCCCCATAGTAATTACAGAACACACAGTATGGCATGTGTGCACACTCACAGTTTTAGCTGCATACGGGTACCATAAATCTGATTAAAACAAAGTCATCTTGAGAATGTCTGAAGGCACAAGGTGGGACCAAGTCCATTTTCTGGTTCTGCTGTAGATTCCTTTGTGAGCTGTATGTTAGCTCACATATATGAGCTGTGGCTATATAGGCTTGGACTTGGGAAAGTGGAGGATGGAATATGTATTTTTCTATTTCTTAATTCCTCATCATCCATGAGCTAATGAGCTGCTTTATTTCAGTACTGAATACTGGAAAATGGCAACTATTTGGAAAGGCTAGACTATGCCTTTACTGTTTCATTGTGTAGAACTCTTGGTGATGCTGAACAAGGAATTTAAATTACTTGCACTAAGTCTGCTGCTTTTTTTCTTGGTTGAAAAGCATTTCTATTTGCACCTCAGAAGGGGAACTTCTGGCTGTAGAATTGATGTACACTTTTCAGGAAATGGGCTATTTACTGGCATTTTCCTTGGTTAAGCAGATTGCTTGGTGTGAGCTCAACATTTGCAAGTTTTGAGCCAGATTTTCAGTGACCTCTGTCTCCATTTCTGGACCCTGTAACCACTTTTAATCACCCTTTTTTTTTGCACAAATATGTGTACTCACAACACACAGGAACATTGATTTCCTCTAAGAATAAGTGTCATTGCTGGTGACTCACTTGATGTTTACATTAATGATGACCCATTATTTGTCCCTTACTTAAAAATTCTCTGGTTGAAAAGTTGCATAAAAAACTTTGGGGAGTTTGGTAGTTTTATCATATTTTGGGGGCTGTGTTTTGCTTTATTTATATTCCAGTGGTTCTCTGTAGCTTGAAGCTCAGGGTGAGTTGATCTTTTCAGCTATTATCTTGCTGCAGTCTTGCATTTTCTGATATGTCCCAGAATAGAATGAGGATCCTCCAAAGAGCATGAGATCTTAGGTGGCCACCTCATATGACTAAAGCAGAAGCTGTGGAAGAAGCAACTATCCCTAATTCTGAAAGGAAAAACCCAGCAACTCAAGTGAAAAAATCCAGCTTGGAAAGCACTGAACAATTTCTCACATAAACCTTTAGCATTTTTCATGTTTGCAGACAATTTCAAACTCTTTGATCTCAGAATGGTTTGTATAGTCACAATATGAAAATTGTTACAAAAGGTGTTTGAAAGTGATAATGTGAAAGAAGGTGAACAGGTTTGAGAAGCAGGGTTTATTCCAAGAAAATACACAGGATCAAAGAGGGTGCCAGAATACTTTTGGGAAGAGGGAGGCTGGTGTTGCACGCAGGATGCCTTTCATTGGATTGAAGTGAAGAAAAACGTGGATTTTGCACACATTATGCAGCCATTTAAAAGCTGGGTATATATTAAGAGTTTGTAATTCTTTGCTGATAAAATATTGCTATTAGGGTAATGCAGTCTTAAAAAATAAATGTGGGCACTTCAGGATCTGGGCTGAGGGCCAGCAGACAGTGAACTCTACTTCTAGCATGAATCATGATGTTGTTGTTTTTCTCAGTGACATGTTTTTTTCCTGGTAGATGCAAAAGGCTACTCTATGGAAGACTGACTTGAAAGAATAAATAAAGCTTGTTGTGACAAATGAGGTTGGGGAAGGAAAGAAAGCCACAACTTTGTTGCTGAGAAAATGCACCAGGAAAGCCTCAGCCAGTGGATTCTTACCTTATGTGCTACACACAGGAGAAAGAGCATAGTTCTCGTATATCAGGATAAGATGGTGAAAGGAAAGTGTAAAGCAATTGGCTTCAAACTAGCAAGGACTGATTTTTGTGGGTTTTTTTTTTTGTTTGTTTGTTTGTTTGGGGTTTTTTGGACATATCCTTCCTTTATTGAGGATTTGCTTGAGCAAGTTTTGCATGTGTATGCTTTGGCATTTCTTTGTCACATAGTTCTGGTAGAAGCATCCTCTGCCTCTTATAGTGTATGTTTCTGGATGAAGCTTTCTTTGCTGAAGTTCAGGCCACATCTCCTTCTTTGGATTGTTTCAGTATCCCACACTGTGTTGTGGTGCTTTTGTCTATTTATCTATTTTTGAAAAATGGTGTTAGGCTCTGCTCTAGCACTTTGGAAGCAAAACATCACACAGAGTGAAAAATGAGAGAGAATTAGAAATTTCCACTTCCCACTATAATACTCCCTCGTCAGGCCAGATAAAAGTATGGGAAAAACATTGGAAACAGACACTGTGCTGGACACAGCCTGCAGCTTAAGAGAACTATGTCACACAGTGTGGCATCATTGATAATGTATTGCTCATCCAGGGTATTCTGTTTGAATCAACACCTTGCCTTTATATCAATTTAATGGAAAGGTTTTTTCCTAATGTTTAAAAATATAATGGATATTGTCACAGACTACTATAAACAGCTTCGGGATTTTATTGACAAATTGTAAGAAAAAAAAATTCAGACAACTTAGCTGCAAAAAAACAGTAGTCACCTTTCCTTCAAGCAACCCTGCATCTCTTTACCCTCCTTTTTTTATAATCAGTAGGTAACAAGTTATTGTATGGTTTGGTGCTGAGACTTTCTCACAACAGAAATGTCTTCATTCCAGTTTACAGTTTGAAAAACTGTCAGTGTATATTTCTGTTTTTTGAGAAAACCTTCTCATTAGTACTACACACTTGCTGTGATGAGGAAAACGTGACCAAGACAGACACCTTTGATAATTACAGAAATGAGACAGTCTTCACCGCAAAGAGACCCAGGAGGAAAAAAAATCACTAGTGTGTGTTGAAAATTATTAAGATCTGTACTTCCAAGTCCCTTCTGTTTTAGTAATTACTTCATGCATCAGTCACCAGAACCTGCTAGCAGATCTTTGCATTTAGGTTTTCCCACTGTGCACCTTCTTGGTGATTTTTTTTTTTTTTTTTCCCTTTTTTTTTTTTTTTTTCCCTTTTTTTTTTTTTTTTTCCCTTTTTTTTTTTTTTTTTCCCTTTTTTTTTTTTTTTTTCCCTTTTTTTTTTTTTTTTTGTGTGGAGGTTGTTGATTGTATTTGTTTGTTTGTTTTTCCCTTTCTTCTTTTATTTTTGGACAGTTTTTCCCTGTCACTGATGATGTGGGAGGTGTAAGTCAGGCACCATGAGCACTTGGCTTTGTGTCAATGTTTTGTTCCTTAAACCACTGCTTACTATTTGTGAGGCATCTTTTGTCCAAGGACTGTAAAGCATGCTACAAAGAGCACCAAGTTCATCGTTATTGGGGGAGCTGGACTTTATTTGATTATTTTTGAGCAGCTGGGTTTGTTGGCTATGGGATGTTGAATGGGTTGCTGAAAGTACCTAAAAATAATACTTTCCCTTCAAAGATGAGGAAGGGTTCAGAAAACGTGAGCAGTACCACTAACTTTATTTTTCAAAGAAAGCAACGGGTTCTCTGTTCAGTCATTTTTGTCTGATGCTGTTCTGAGTTAATGGCAAAGCCAGGCAAACAGTCCAGCTCTTGTGGTGTCCAGTCCTGACCCACTCAGCTCATTTACTGATAAAAAACCTATAAAGAAACCTATAGCAATACTGTTTCTCTTTGACCTTTCATCTCTCCTTTGTAGGTACGTGAGAGAGAACTTTTTCATGCAGATTTACAGTAGAGATAACGTGTAGTTTGTACAAATGAAAGAATTTCAAGCCCCTCTTATGTTTCATTGAGCTGAAAGATTTCATTCGAAAGAATATTGTAAAGCTTATTCATAATTAATCATAGATGGATGAAAGTGAGTTTCAATTTCTTATAGATAGTTAACATAGGCACATGATCTCCTGTTGAAAGCCTGATTTAGTCAGCTTAATGCAATTCCATCCTCTGAGGTCAATGCCAATGTCAAAATATTTTTAAATTTTTTTTCTCAATCTTCTTAAGTCCTTCTTTACTATTATATGATGCTAAACGTATCTGGTCTGATTTGGAAGAGAGGTATTATTATCTATTTTTTCTGCAGCTGAAAAAGGAGGGTTTTTTCCCCATTTACTGGATTTCAAATTTGAATTAAGAGCAGCATTCTTTCCTCATTTTCTTTAATCTCTTTGATTACAGTAGCATGTAGGGACATTAGGAGTGCTTGCTCTCATAAGTTCTTTGATTCTGTATATTTCCCTTGAGAAGAATGTCACAGATTAAGTAGGTTTTTAATTTTTTACTTTTGAATTATATAGATTATGGTATTAATTTGTTATCTTTTGCAAGTCTGTTGTGTAAACTTTTCTGCTTTTACAACTATTTTATACAATGAAAACTTCTGTTACTGGTCTTGAGTTTGTCTTGGTGGAAATAATTCATTAAAAGCATCATAGAAATGGGCCCTGCAAGTGACGTCAGATATCACTTGAAATCCTCCCAAGATAAGGCACAGTATTCATTGCGCTTGGCTTTGAAATGGCTCTTGAAAAGTTTTAATGGAAAATTTGTGTGTGTGTGGTAAACAAATCAATTGCAATCTTTCCCTTGTAGGATATTTTCTGGTATTTTTCATCTCTTGCTTTTTGTTAGATGCTTCCTCGGTTTTTATAGTTTGTAGCTCAAATTTGGGCACTGTATTTCAGCTGGAGGGACTCCTGTAGTAAAAAGAGTAGATTAGCTACCACTACTGCTTGCATATAGCGTTCCTCTCATCTCTTAAAATCGTGTTCTAGAAATCACACTGAGTTGCGTTATTGGCTTGTACTGTGATCGGCTGCCCCTGCTGCTTGCAGAGTTCCTCTGTTTGTGTGAGTGTATTTGCTAGCAGTTCTCACTGTGCATGTGTCTAACTTGAACTTTGTTCTGTTATTTTTAAATTCTAGTTTGTCAGAAACCCTTTGAATTTAAATGCTGTCTTCCCAAGCACATCTCCTCCCACTTTAGTAATGTTTCTGAATTTCTCATGTGTAATTGATATAATTTTTGATGATGTTAAAACACTGAATAGAATGGGCAGAATACAGTGTAGACCCCGTATTACCCCATTGGAGAGAGCTTGCTAACACAGGAGCAAGTCACTGATAACTGTGGGTCCATCATGATTTTCCAGCTGATTGTAGATTCAGCTTATGCTGATTCTCTGTGGAGGAAGCTTTCTTAGACTCCCTTTGAGAATATTATTGCTGACAAACAAAATAGCTTGAGGATAATTTAGACATGTCACTCTTACTGCTGTATCCTAGTTGCTAGTCCAGTTATCCTGTCCAAGTAGGAAGTGAGACTGATTTGATGTGCTCTGTTCTTGACAGGTTTGTGTTGGCTATTTCTCATTGCCTTACTGTGGCTTAGCAGCTTAGAAATGAGTTGTTTTTCTTGCTGGCCCTCCCTGAGTGTTGCAGTTAGCATTCCTGTATGTAATACAGTGAGTCCCTCCTGCTTCCATCAACTAAAATCCTCTGTTTATATTCTTCCAGTAATCTAATATCTCCTCTTCTATGCTCGTTGCTGGTTACAAAACAAGTGTTGTGATATTGGCACAAATAGAATTTTGGAAAACTAATTACATATCTATTCTCATGAGCTTCTCATCTGAATACTGCAGCTATTAGAGGATTAATTAGCTGAACAAACATCAAATATTTACAGCTAGCCGAATTTCAGATTTACATCATGGATAATGCTAATATGCTAAACTTGGTGTGATTTTTGCACACAAATTCCAACAGCAACAAATCCTGGGTACAATACAGTTAATTTCCAGGACAGCTTCTGCTGGTTTTGTACACACATGCCAAGCTGTCCTGTTCCAAATATACACTTCATCCTATTCAACAGCTCTTGAAAGCAGCACAACTGCAATCCACCTGAACAGCCATTGCTCAGGAAAGTCCATGTATCTGACAAAAATGGTTAACAATAAAAACTGATGGTGATGTATTTCCATTTCTGAAACCAAAAGATCCATGGGAAGTAGAGTAAAATAGGGCTGTAAAATGTCAGAATCCAGGGATTTAGTCCTTTTTCCATAATTACATCATCTGTGTGAAGCCCACATTTCTGAGTTCTGTCTCCTTTCTCAAGTCCTCCTTTATAAAGAATGCATGTAACCATTTAAAATTTGGTGTTGTCTTATTCAAGTTGAAGAGATTATTCCAAAGCTTAGCAATAAGCATACTTGCAAGTAGTTGCAGGAATGTGCTTCCAGGAAATCTGCTACATTTCTTGAGACCACTATTACAAATTCAATTGACAGCATTTAAAAGACCAAAATCCTTTGAGTCTTTTTGTAGCCTTCCATGGTATCCTGTTTCATGAACTGGTATGTACTCTTGTTTCCTCTTGTAATGCTCACCCTACACTCTTTAACCCTCAAAAATACCAGTGTTCATTTGTTTTAGGACTACAGATTATGATAAATTACCTTCTGACTCCATTAGTTCTAGTAAAAGCTTTAAGATAAGATATTCTGTGGAAGAAAACGGCTTGGGCTACACTTGTAGAAAGAATAATCTCTGCCATTTCATGTCAACTTTTTTTAGAATTGACTTTTTTAGACCGTTGTTATCAGCTTTCTTCCTAACACCTTACAGGCCTGCTGTGAAAAAGACAAGTATAATTTATCATTTAGAACTTGTATTTTTGAGGACTCTGTCAGCCAAGGAAGCAAGGACTCTTGTTTTCAGAACTGCATATAACAAAGCATGACAATAAGGCATCTAATTCAGAAATATTAGGGAGTTATTCTGAACTTCTGCCTCTTGGGTTTGGATTTAGATTTTCCAGATTTGATTTCCCTTTGAAGCTGGTAGGGAGATTTCTGTTGATATGAAGGGAAAATCAGTCAGATGTCTCATGTTGTGGGATAAAGATCCCCTAGATGCTATCAGCTTGTTAAAAATGGGGCTGCTAGTGTGCCTTAATCACAGACAACTTCTGCTCTGTTGGTGAGCATTTACCTGTGCAAGGATTATGATCAGAACTATTAATAATGTGTGTGATGTCTTTTGTGCAAAGATTTTATAATATTATTCCAGTTTCTAGAGTGCAGAGAATCACGGTTGAGGAAGCTTACTAGGGTAAAACTTTATTTTTCAATGATTAGAGAAAAATGCAGCTTATTCATCACATTGCTCTGAAAATAATCTAGAACCCAAAAATTACACTTTGCATTATTCCCCAAAACATTTATGGGAAGGTCCTTCCTAAAATGTTGAAGGTAGGATAGCCTGTAGAATCTTGCTGAACTTGCAGAGCTAGTAATTAAAATCTTGTGTGTCAAGAGAGGAATTCTGGGCTTGGTATTAAAAATAAGCTGTGTCTTAGAGTGTATTGGTGCTTTAATTCACACTTAATCTATTATGACCATACCTTTCTATATCTTCAGTACTAGATTTATTTTTGTGTGATAAAGTTTCTTGTAATTATGTACTTAAATGTCTCCTCTCTCTCTCCTCTTTTTTTTTCTTTTTTTTTTTTTTTTTTTCAGCTTAAAAAAGAATCATTCTTCATTTGGGGAGGCTTGCAATCTCTCCTTCCTCCATTTATTTTGAAATTACTCTTGCTGGAAATTCCATTATTTTTATTTTCAGAAAAGTTTATTTGATGGTTCTGAGTTTTCAGTTTGCTAAATCAACTGTAAGCCTTACTCTCTCTGTTGTAGTACTCTTTAGAAGTAAAAGTGATTAGCTCATAAACATATTTGTTTCTGTTTCTAGATGAGGTTTTTTTTTGTCTTCATCTAGCAAAGTATTCTACCAGTTTCATTAATGAATATATGAGCAATTGAGCATCTTGCATAAAAATGATTTTTGACAAATTTAATACTGCAAGGCTTACCAAAAAATTTGGTATTCCGTAAAATTTGCCAGTTCAATATGTGCCTGATAGCCAAACATCTTTGAGGGTCTTTGCTCAAGAGTTTTTTTTTTTTGGGTTTTTTTTGGTCATCTGTCATTGCTTGTGATTAAAACAGTGTTGGGATTTAATGATGCATTACAATCTCTAACGTGCCTAAGCATTCAGTGCTCTCCCTGTACCTGTTCACCTCAATGTAACTTTTGGTGCAGTATGACTGCAGTATGGAAATGTGGATAATGAATACTGATATTTCTGATCCTTTCCTAATGCTCCATTCAGCAGCGAGTTTCTCTACCTACTCCCAGTTACACTCACATAATTCACAGAGATGTGGTTTTACATCCTGTGCTGGAAGGCCTGTTTGTTATCTGACCTGTTTCTACCTGCCTTTTCTATCTGAGCAGACTGGGTTAAAGAGTAATGGATTCAGTCATCTGTAGGTGGAAAGGTAGCCTTATCATAATAGAAGAAGACGACCTTTGCTCGTAATCTTAGTGATGAGGCCAAGGAGTAATTATACATAGAGTATGATATCCTTTCAAATTTTCAGATCAGCAGGAGGGCACCATGTGTAAGGGAAACTTGTCCTCAGGATGCCTGTGCTGCATCCATCATTTAGACAAATAGGCTACTTTATTCACAGTATCCATCAGTCTCTTGTGCCCCATACATATTAAAATTCACATTGAAATATATATAAAAAGAGTTATTCTTATCTGCTCTGGAAAAACCCATAGATGGAAAAGAAAGAAAAGTGGTAGAATGCCATGGTTTTACTAAGGAATGTCATAGAACCCCTTTTGATAATTTTATGTACTGCAGTTAATGAAAAGTCCTAGCTAATGCAGAGTAAACTGTGCCAAAAATCCTTATGATAATTTTTGATGTTCATTGCTCCACAAAGGCATTCCACAAGGTCATCTAAAAGGATTTTGTACAGGGCTGATAAGAACCTCCTCTGTAAACAGTCCCTTGTTGAAAACAGCATTATGCTTTGCTTGTATTCATTATGAATTTCCCATAAACAACAGTATCAGTGATTTTAATATTAAGCTCTGTGAAGGGAGCCATAAAACTAGTTGCCCAGTGATAGTGTGGATTATTTAACCCCTTTTCCTTCTGGAACTTCTCATATAAGCACAATTGCAAGATAGTGCCAATTATTATAAATCATGTTTGCAGTTTGAAGGAGCTGTGTTTTGCCAAGTTGTGCAAGTATGTACTGAAAACATAATGTGCTAGTTCAACCAAGTACTGCTTAGTGTATAATTTTAGCCTGGTGAATCATTATGCTGTGCTAAAAGCTTGCTACAAGCTTATTGCTGTAAAGCATTAACACAGTGTCTGTAGGCCTCCATCTCCATTAAGTCAAATCCCATTATAACTACATCTCTAATGACATGTATTTAGCTGGGGACGAGTAAATGCCTTTTCCCCACCAAGCATTTCACTTCTACATGCAGGGCACTCTGTGGTAAATAAAGGTTATGTGAATTAGTGCGATGTGGGAGATACTTAAAAATCTATAACTGAGTCTTCCCTGTTACTCCCAACACCAGTGCTTTGACTGGAACCTCACAGATTAATTCATTGACCTTCAAACCATATGGCAGTGACAAAGCATAGCAAGTACCCTGCAAGTTGTGCACACAGCTGTAACTGGAAATGAGAGATAGTGTGGAAGTCATGAATCTTGAAAGTATAAACAGCTACATAAAATTACTGTGCCTATATTTCAGGATTCTCTTGTTGTCTCTCATATAATTTGTTCTTTTGAAAAGAAAACCAAAATGGAAAGTTGTAAAATACATGTGAAATCTAAAACTGTTTGTTCAAGGAACTATCTTAGAGGTGTGTGAAAATAGAAACTTTCTGCAATGGTCTGTTTAAAAATAGATGCTGCAGAGTAAAATATACTTCATGTGCTTGATACTTCATGTGCTAAAAGATACAGATGAGAGACCTGCCAGTGGTGTGTGCAATTGTTATAATTTTTAGTGTCACAGTGTACTAGAAAACTATTTCAAACACCCACAGAAGGGAGCACATAGGTGATGAGTTGCTGAAAGTTGTATAAGGCTGCTCATAATAGGGACTCTCAGGCAAATTGAACAGTAGCCTTATTCCTGTCATGTTTATTCCTCTCAGAGCAGATATGAGAGACAGTGACAGCTAATTTTCCTGTACCACCCGGGGGTCCTGCTTGGCAAATGAGGGCATGCACCACTTCCAGATTCACACTATAGAAATATTTTAGAGTAGCAAAGGTGGAACCGGTTCATTTAGAAGCTGAAACAAACAACGTGGATTAGTAGCCACAGGTGAGTGCTCTTCTTCTCCAGTTGTCTAAACCCTTAGAGATGTTAGACAGGAAGCCATCAAAGATCAGTGGAACACTGTCCAACACATACTTTGTTGAGGCAACAAGGTCATGACTTATAGGCAATGCATTACCGTAATAATTATAATGGGAATTGATTGCTGGGGGCTCTGAAATGCTGCACAGCATGAGGCAGTCCTTAGGAAATGCACCTGCTGGGAAGGAACTTACGTGCAATCTCTTTTACGTCTTTCAATATTTATGTACTCAGAAATTATTGGGAATTTGGAAGAGCCTAAATTTTCCTGCAAGCCCAAATCAAGCTACTTAACTAGCTCTCTTTTGTTTTAAAATCTTTAGCTGATTGTTTTTGTTCAAGGTAAGAAGTAAAATTTAAGCCATACGAAAACGCACATATGTTGATCATAGTTGCTGCTTGACCGTCTTATCGCTAAAGTACATTTAAATTATGTTTCAGAAGAAAACCGACCCAAAAGTACATTAAGGTCTCAGTGTTACAGTGAGGTTCATTAGGACTTGAGCCTCATTACTCTTCCTAATATTCTCAGTGAAAGCTGTGGTTTAGATCATGTAACTTACTCTCAAAAATGTTTTTTTTTTCCCACATCGAATAATAGAAAGGAAAGCTTCTTTCTTCTCAAAACGTTAACTGGTTCAGCAGCCTGCACTGAGGAAGGTCAAATTTGCCTGCAAATTCTTCTGGTGCCTTTTTTTCCCTGAACTATTTACAATTATCAGGAAAGCACCATACTAAGAAATTTGTTTCCCATTGTCATGTAACTAGGGTGTATTTTCTGTAAGGAGCCTCTTCCCATTCCTTACACTTCTTTCCCCCTTTTAATGTCTAGTGTTGGGTTTACTTCAGTATTCTGCAAATTTTGCACTCTTTTGTCAGACCAAGACTGCATCAATGCCTGCCCTCTTCAAGAAGAACAGGTCGACATTATCATAGCCTTAATGCAGCCTCCTTTTTGCTCCCCTTCCCAACTCTCAATGTACATGGGGCCATTTAGAACAATTAATGTGGTCCATTTTCTGGAAATGTTTACTTATTGGAAAATAAATTTTGCTGCTCTTTAAATGAAACCATCTACTTGCATTTCTCCCCCAAAAGTATCTTATTTTCTGCTTCTCTGTCCTGGGCTCTGTGTGTGGTCTGTAGCCTTTCTGCTGTGAAGAACTCCTGGTTAAGCCCAGTACCCCCTTTGAATGCATTGAGAGGGAAGGCACGATTGCCTCTCCTATCTTGCATATGGTATCCCTGTCATTGCCTTCCAGAGCTGCTTTTATTTTTTTCTGCAGTGTTACATAATTGACTCAACTATGATTCATATCAGCACTCTGGTAGATTTCAGCAGTGCTGCAGTGTAGGCTGACAAGTTCTCCTCCTTCACAATTGAAAAAAATGTATTCTCTCCTTTAGTCCAGTGGATTTACTTTGTGCTTTCCACACCCCAATTATCTTTTGGAAAAACCAGGCATTAAAGATGCATCTAGTGGTATGTGTTAGTCTTCCATGAGAAACTACTTTTAAGTACTAATACTGCAGGGGTAAGTTTTAAGCTGTGTTGTAAAATAAATGCAATTCTCTTTGTTGCAGTTCAAATTAAAGGTATATATGAATATAAGGTCAGCCAAGTTGCTGTGAAGAGCCATTTGTGGCTGACAAATGACACTTTTCATGCGCAAAGCATTTGCTTGTAGGCCAAGTATAGTCAATGTCTCACTGCAGTAAAGTATGTTAATGGTTGCAAAAACTCAAATTGAAAGGTTCTGAGTTCCAGAGATTATCCAAAGTGTCATTCTTATCATGGGATTAGGCAGAGGAGGCAAAGATTATATTGACCTTGAAACCAAGTTTTGTTAGAGTTTCCCGAGTTGATCCATTGAAGCTCAGCCACATTTGTTTAGCAAAGTACCTTGTATGTATCTCAGTTTCTGCCCAAGTATGTCTGACCTTTTGCTTTCTTTAGAAAACTCTCTTATTAGTAGCAAGAGTACAGGAAGGTGTCTCTTTTTTTTTCTTTTTTTCCCTCCTTGCATTTAATTTTTAATGTACACAACTTCTGCTTCACTGAAATTTCAGGGGAAAAAAGTCTAATGAGTTTTAAAATTTTTTGGAGGTTTATAAGCTGTTGCTAATGTCAGTGTATTCCATTAGCAACCACTTGATTAACTTTGCAGCTTACATCACTATGAAAATTGGTCTTAATATGTTTAATATTATGGCTTTCTTTCCCTTGAAATACCCACTTGCCCAAATGTTATGTGGCCTGGTGTATCAGCAATAGACTTTTGTGTTCCACTATTTTGGTTTGTCCTCTTTAGTGTTTGTCTCCATTAGTAAACCACATTTTGTCTTGATTAGAGTAATAATATTTCCTGCCTATGGGATAATACCTCTTGGATTATTGTACAGCAGAGAATTCCCTGCACTTTCACAATGTCAGCTATGTAAACATATTGTCTCTGAGCTTACAGTATCTAAATATTTTTAAAGAACTTCTGTGATTGTAATAAACAAAGAAAAAAAAAAACCCTTAAAATATTCTGCCTTTGACACAACTAGAAGCACTGTAGGACTGGACTGAGACCGCCAAAGAATTTTTCTAGTCTGAGGGACATAGTTTTAAATGTTTATTTTAAATGTATGTTTTTTCCCCCTCCAATTACAGATAGTTCTGCTGTGCTGGTTAGTCTGGTTTTATTCTCTTCATAGTCAGTGCACACTGGAGAAATATGCCTCTTAATGTGTCCAATTGTCCCTAAGAGAAAAGTCTACATTTATTAAGAAGTCCTCCAAGATCTGAGAAACAACATTTGTTTAGGAAAACAGCCTGCTGGTGTTGCTGCCCTAGGTTCAGGATCATTAAGACAATACATCAAAATTGAACCGCTATAATATGTACTAAGCAAAGACAAGCCAATGCTTACTTAATTCAAGTAGCCTTGTCAGCTAAATGGCCTGGTTACAATCCAGTACAAAACCATAATTATTTGAACTAGTCACTTGGTTAAAAATATGGCACCCCACCTCATTTTTAAAAAAGCATCAGACTAAGTTTGTAGAGGTGTCTTGCACAAGTATTTTGTCACTGAGAAATACAGATTTGGATAAAAACAATGGGGTTTTATTTTATTTACTATTCACTTGAAAATCATAACTTTTTTTTCCTTTAGGAACATATGAGTACATAACAAGTTATTTTTTACAGTTCTTTTCTGCTCTTAGAAAACTTAAGGCACATTGCATGTTGTCATCGAAAAGCAGGGATAGATTTTAAAAGAGGAAGTTTTCTGTTTCTCAAAGATTTTACCTTTTTTTACAGTTTTTGGTTAGTATGAAATTTGTCATTGTCTTATGTCAGCACATGATAGTTTAAACCGAATGGAGAGACTAAACCAAATTGTTTATTGCTCTCTGGTTCACTGAGTGCTGCCTGTTGTGTACACATAGAGAACTAAGTGTGGTTCTGTCACCTGAAGACTGGATTGTAACAGTCCAGAGGGTGAAGTCAAGATTATACAGACCTCTTTAATCATGGCCTTCCCTAACTTTGGAATTATTTACTTGTATGTGCAATGGTTACTGCAAAAATTTTGCAGCCTTAATAACATTCTCTTTAGCTTACTCTTTAATTTATGATTTTATATTCCATCTCTTTTTCATATAGCAAGATACATGTTTTTGCTCAGTAGCAATTTTTTCTGGATTTGCCAGTCTAATAAATGAGAAAGAATAAGCAATCTGGGAACCATGACCCACAGCACACAAAAGCTATTGTAGAAGATGCAAACTGTTTGTATATATTTTATGTTTTTGTGATTCAGCTATGTGTTTCCATGTGTAAGTCATCAAAAGAATTGCCTCTTTAATATTTATTATTTCAGTTTTTGTATTTAGCCATCTGTCTTCTCCCTTCTCTCTCCTTCCCCTCCCCTCAACAATTTTTGATCGCTATGGAATGAAAAATATCACTGAACCATATGTAAACTCTCGAAGCTATCAATGCAAATTCCTCACATTTTTCAGGGGAGGAGAGTTTTTAGCACTCATCAGTTTATGTGATGTCTTTGTCTTCCACAATGCTACGTTTTGTTTACAGGTTTATGTTGTTTGGCATTGCCCACAAAACAAAAGAAATGCATGGTACCAGTCCTTACTGATGCAGTGTTCCTCTTGAAGCAGTTTAACAGAGATTTTTAACACTGAGCCAGTCACGATACAAAATCTGCTATAGAAACAGTTAATCCAAACGGCTCGAAGGCTGGTTTGCTGTCTTGCTAAAGCTTTGTAAACTGTATGTAAGATCGTAAGCTTAGTCTTACTATTTCCTTTAGTTTCTGATAGCTGGATTGGAACTTCTTTACTGACTGACAACAGGAAATTATTTCAGATGCAGTCGTGTGTAGGTAGGAGTAAAAGGACTCAGTTGTCTGTGTGATATTCTGAAAAGGCCATTTCTTTGAGGGAGAAGTAATAGATGATTCTTTCCTTGTAGCTGGAATATGCCGCAATGAAGTTATATTTCTCTTCTTAGCTTTGTGTTCTCTGAGGTACCAAGCAAATACATGAGAGGTTGTAAATGTAAAAGTGAAACTTTTTTCACTGGCTACTGCTGTTTGGCTGTTAAGAACCACCATTGGAAGATGCTTCTTTTAAGAAGGGAGAGGAAAATAGTGGTGTGCCCCTTGGAAGTCCTCAGTGAAGCAAGAGATGAGAAAAACTTTATAGCTCTTACTATGTGGTATTGCATTCAGAGTGTTTTCCAGATCAAAAGACTTAAGATCTATGAATATATTAAGAGATAGATTTGCCACTGATGTGGCAGCAACATGAAGTATTTAACATATGGACATGCAAGGTAGTTGAGAAATCCCTCCATTGGTGCTGATCGGTATGGGCACTGACTGGCATGGCATAAAGTGGTTATTGCTGCCTGATTGAGATTGGATCTATATCTACTCCTCCCCTTTTTCACTCACTGAACAGCTACTATATTTTCTCAGCAAGACTTCACTTAGAGCCATGTCTGTTCCTGAATGACATTGCAAAGCTTGAAATGGTAATTCAGCAGCGAGGCTGAGCCACCTTTCAGGGAGGCACTATTTAGAATGACCCCGACATGTGACGTTCTTGCATTAGGCAGCAGGGTGAATTCAACATCTGTATCAATATTTAATGCAGTACTGCAGTGCCAAATTATTGAATTTTCTTTTTGGACCAGATGTTTCTTTTGTAGGAGCTGTTATTTAGAGTGAATTGGAATTTTAATTTCACTCTATGCAATTTAAATTCTAGTCTTGTTGATGCCGATCCTTTCTTGAGGCACTCTATCCACTAACTACTCATTTTTCAGGGAATGATATAGTGCCTTTCCAGATTAATATTACAAAAGCAGCCTTTTTCTCAGATTTAATTGTTGCTTGCACGTAAGCAATCATCCAGCCTTCTTTCTACTAAACAAACAGTATTGTTATTAAATGAGTAGCAGGACTGAAGTCACTCATCTTGAAGATAATGTCCATTGCTGACAATGCAGTGGGGTTTCTGTTACCTTGCTGAAGGGAGACATGAGAGGAAAGCAGCAGATCAATGCTGCTTTCTGGTTTTACTAAAAAAAAAAAAAAAAAAAATTTAGAAAAGAAAGGAAAGTTAAATTCCTTTGATCAGTGCCATATGCTTGAGTTTGTAATAGGCTTTTGTGTTCCTACTTAGCTGGATCAGATTGAAAGTGGAATAATTATCAATGAGGGTTAGAAAGAAAATAATCAGTTTGCATGTCAACATATCTTCATTCTGTCTTTCTAGTACAGTGAAAACTGAGTCCAGATTTAACAGCGACACTAATCAAACTTCAACCTTTTCCTTGCAATTGGTTATTTTGCCTTGTGGACAGGGGAGTTAGGGCAAAAAATTGCTAACTATGGCTGCTATGCTGGTATTAAGGTAAAAAGACTTTTAGTGGTAAAAATTGTAAGCACCCCCCACCAAATCAGAGACTAATCAGGGTATAAATATTCAATTCTTATTTATCTCTTTTCATGGTAGTATTCAAATATGCATCACCTATACTACAGAGTCTGGCCAGAATTGTTATTTCAATGTGAGCTTTGAATGCTCAGATAGCAGTAGGTTTAATTAACTTGGACAGTTGCTTATTTTGAAGAGAGATCAGTGAGTCTGTTGGTATGTCAAACTAAAGCTGAGTTTATTGGCATTATCTGTACTGATGTAATGATATTTATAAAGATAGAAGCAAATAGTGCTGCTGCATGTCTTACTATGTGCCTTTGCTTCACACCTGCTGTGAATTTAAAAAAAAAAAAACCAAAAACACCTAAAGTAAAAAAGCCAACCCAGTAATTTTAATGGTTTTGCAACAGTAAAATTTTTGCATTCGAATATTTGCAAAAGAAGTAAGACCAAACATCTGGTCTTGTAGCTGTTGTCATCCATTCTTTACTTCATTAAGAGTCTGTCCAGGTGAGTTTGTCTCTGGAAATGTGTGCCAACATTGTGTGCACCTGCTTCTAATTAAAGAGCTTCTAGTTGCTTAAGAAACATTATGACCTGAAGGCCCTCATAAAACCAAGAATATCTGAGATGCATATGGGAAGCACTAAAGTCTCCACTGAGAGTTGTGTTCTTTGTACTGTGTTTTATTATATAACATTAAGCTAAGCTCCAGCAGTCGTAGGTGTTGGAAAAAGATAAGATATTGTTGCTATACATGACGTGTATTGCCATGGAAATGCTGTTCTTCAGAAGAAATAAGCCTCCTTTCAGTCGTGCATTATGGACTGCTAATAAAGCATGTTTTAAAAAAAAGTAAAAAACAAATAAATGAACTTAATTGAAAAATAGGCAACAATAAATGGTTTTTAGGATACTGAAAAAAGGTATAGCAAAATTGCATTTGTTCTACAGTGGGCAGAAACACAATTATCAGGTGTCTGAACACTTTCCAAAACTCAGTTAGTAAAGAAGGGCGGAATTTGATCTTGTTTCTGGACTGTTATAATTCATTTCATAAAATCAGTATTCAAGAAAGTGTTTTCAACACTTAGAAAACAACTGGGACTCTTTTCTCTGAATTTCAATTGTGCATGTGTTACTCAATAGGATAATTTAATAACTGTTGGATATAATAGACCAACTAAAGAATAGGTAACTAAAGGTAACTAAAAAAAATCTGTCATAATTTGTATAGAAATGGGCTATTTTTTCTTCATTCTGGTTTTAAAAGTGTATATGAGTAGATAACTGTTGTTCTTCAGCAAATGGAAAACCATCAATAGAAGTGTGAAAGTGTTTGGGATGTGTTCACTAATGGAAGCATTCACTATTTTTCATTCTTGGAAATTAATGTCTGAGAATAAAATTCTTTCTCATTTTCTGTCACACTGCATGCAAAGCCTAAAATCTATTTTCAGACAGTTCTTAAGAGTTTTATTTCGATTTTGTTGTCTTTTTCTTCATAATAAAATACTGAAAAAAGAATGAAAGCAGAGATGTGCTCTATCTTATTCTTTAGTTTGCTGCAGCCACTTAGAGTCTGTTGGTTGACTGTAGTTGGTTTTGGACTTCCAGAAATGTGGAATGAAATTTCATTCTTCCCATTTTCTGGGCTCGACATTGTGGGAAAGAAAGGATACAAAAGCAAGGATACATAAACAATTTTGTTACTTACTATAGCTAACTGGCTGGAATTGCTTTACCTAAGGCAAGTAATTTATCTTTGTTCGAATAAGTATTAGAGAGACAATTCTGGTTGCCTCAACAAGGATAACAATAGAAAGGCAAGACAGTTCTTATTAAGGGAGTGTTGTTTTTTTTTATGGGAATCAGTCTGATTTTTGGCAACTCTTTTAAAAGAATTGTTGTTGAATAGGAGAAGTTCATCATTACCGTTGCATGTCTACTGATTGTGTCATGATCCCAACAGGCATATAAAATTCCCAGTGGCACAATAATAATTTTAACTATTTTAGGAATGGGAAAAGGTCCTGCTTCATTGTGATTGGGATAAATGCTACTGGCTTAAAGGAGTCCTTCAGCTACCAATTCCCTCCCTCTACATATATGTATTATTTTAGGTATGTTCATTTTCCCCTATATTTTTTTTGTTGTCTTACATAACTGAGGAAAGACATCAGCTACTGGCATGCAGATAAGATATGCAGAAGAGGGATGTAGAATTTTGAGAACTGACAAAAAAAAAATCTGAATCAATGCATTTCCACAAATCCTCACAGAAGGGTCTTTAAAAAACAAATTCTCTTGGGTCCTTTTTCTGGTATTTTTGCCAATTATTTTAGGTGTAACCTCTAACTGTAAGAAAACAAACTAGGTTCTCTTTTTGCAGACCTTGCCCTTTTTAAGAATTCCGGACTCTTAATTCTATCAAGTGTAGATTATATGTACATACTCTTGTTAAAACAGGCAGAAAAAAATGGTGTAGATTTTGTTTTTTCAACCAATTTTTCTGAGACAGCTTTAAAAATGCTCGAATCTTTATAAAAAAGAAACAAATCAGATGTGCTGCAAACATTTTATGTACTGTGAGGCGCTATCTTCCTCTGAAGTACTTCAATACCCTGGTTGCCATGGCAAGAGAGAAAAAGAATAAAAAATTCCTGTAGTGAATACCTTTCTGACTCCAAAATCATCGCTCAGCAGGGCTGTGTGCTTAATAACTCATAAAAAATACTGTGGATTTTTCAGAAGGCTGCGAGGGAATTTCTCCCCTGATTTGCCTCGTTCTGTTCAGATGATTGCACATGCTGCTAAAGAGCAGAGGGGACCAGGAGGGGTAGCTACATGATGGTGTGATTTTTAGCTTTGACGTGGGTGTGAGCGTGTTCATACCTTCAGGCAAAGAGGGGCTGGTTCCCTGGCACAGCACCGAGGAAGGTGGGATGGAGTTGTGCTGCTCCAAGCAGTGTGAGTGGTGTGGGAGGACAGGGAGGCTGCTGAAGTCCCTTGTTTCTCCTCCTTGCAGGGGAGGAGGAGGAAGGGAGATGGAGGCAGCACGTTTTTCAGCCTGAGGATGATTTTGTTAGCTGATGCAACTGAAAGCTTGTGCTTGTGCAGCCTCACATGTAGTGAAGGGTCCCTGAACCCTTGTGCCTCCTAGCTCCCAAGAAGGCTGAAGATACCACATTTCACAGACATGAGCTGTCCCCTCTGTGCCAGATTCCAGCTCACAACCCTTCTGGCATGCTAACAGGCTTTTGAATATCTCTATTATGCCATGTACAAATACCCAAGATTTCCAAAAGCTCTGGACTTTATGCTGGAACGGGGGGAACATTTTTACTTGGGGTATTTGAATACACTGTTTTGAATACAGGGTACAGATCTCCAATATCCTGACTATTTTATAAGCATCCCAAATCCTCCTAAGCCATAGGAATGTAATTTTTGAAGCTTTTCCAGAGAAGTCTGACCCAGGAGCACTGGTACCCAGTAAATCATGTTAGTACTTGGATCATTTTGCAGAGCTCAGGTTGAGACCTGCCGTAGAGTGATGGCATTTTGAGACTTTCAGTGATAGATGACAGTGCCCGCAGTCATAACAACTTGATGCAGCATCCTACTGCTAGCACCATCTGCTACAGTTTTTAAATATAGAAGGGGATTTTTCTTAGTCAGCATGTTTCTGTCAGAACTAGCTCTTCATAGACCTAATCTGAATGCCTCCTCAGAGCCTTAAGCTTCATCAGCTTTCTAATGGAATAGCACAACCCAGTCTAATCTTTTCAAAGTGTTTGCCTTTTCTTAGCAAATGGAATCAATTTTTACTCTTCAGTGATTTCTGTGGCTGTGCCTGCACTTATGTCTAAAGTGTTTCCTGTTTTTGAACTATCTGTTCCTAACAAGAACAATTTTAGGGTCTGAGAAGTCATCAGCTGCTGAAATATATGGAGAGTTGCCTTTTTGTTTGAGTATTGTTGCCATAAAAAAATGAAATGTGTGATACCGTCATCAAACAGCTGCCTACCTTACTTAGCTTTATCTCAGCCCCAATTTTTATTCAATGGCTGCCTCAAAAATGTGTATGAAAGCAGCGTTAAGGCAGCTCTCTGAAAAATGCCAGATAACTTTTCTAAGATTGTTTAAGCATCTGTCAGCTAGGAATCATGATGGCTAAAAATATTTATAAAGTATTCTGAAGGCCACAGATGAAAGTACCTGTATAATATTGCTTGTTGGTAGTTAAGAGTGCTGTGCAGGTACTGATCCCAGCACTTATTGTGCCAGCAAATCTTGCCATTTAAACTTTTCATTGCTCACACTCTCCCGTGTTTCTGTACTGTTAATCCGTATGGAAAATGGCCTGTTATAGCAGGAGGATAAACACCCTTGGAGGCACCTGTGGGAAAAAATCTTTCTCCTGAGCTGACAGAGGGCTTAGGCCAATACAAGCCATTGAACAAACTAGTTCAGTCTACTGGCTGTACTTCCACCTGCCTCCCAAGGAGACTAAACTGTTCTGTTCCCAGCACAAACGTTTTACAGGCAGGCTCAGGATGGGCTCTCAGGCGATGGCTGGGGTGGAGTGCTGTGCTAGCTCCTGGCTCACCCGAGTCTCTGAAACATAAGTGATCTTTGAAGGAATGTCTTGTCCTCATGTTCAGAGGCTTCCCCCCTCCACCCTGCCATGTCCTTTGGACCCCAAGGAAGGTGTGACACAATAGGCAAGTCCCGCAGGGTTGACACCCACAAGCCACTTCTTCCTCTGATTGTTCCCCCACAGCTGTTCTGCAAACATTTCCTGCCTTTGCTGTCCTTGAATAGCAGCTCAAGAAACTAAATGCACAAGGAATTGCTTGCTGTGTAAATAACATAATTTTACATGTATATGTGGTATTTGCACATCTTGGGATTTAGCTTGGTCTGCTTAAGAAAGATGTTGTGTTTAGTCTTTGATAGGATCTTGCTAAGCAGTTGGTTATTTGGCTGAGAGGAGAGCCTGTTTGTCTTCTCAACATGTTTTATGGCATGGTTATACTGTATTGACCTGAAATGCCTCAATAATTTGAATAGGTAAACAGGTGACTTAGAAATGCATATTTATTTATGTAGCAGTGCATGATGCTCCCTCCTGAGCTGTTGGTTCATTCTGCAAACATATACTTCATTTAGAGGCTGAACTGAGAATTTATATGTATATTAAGTAAAGAGCCTCTTGAAAAACAGCTACAGTATTCATTCCTCATAGCTACATAAAATTTCTAACACATAAAATGAAAGAACAAAGTCACTAGCTGAAGCCTTGGACAGCAGATTAAACGTATGACTAATAAAGCCTGAAAGCCAAGATTTGTGACAGACATGATCATTCTGGTCAATGTGAGTTTAAGAAGCCTAAGTTTGTTTTAGTTAAGAGCCTTAATAAGAAGGAGAGTGAGAGTCACTTGCTAGCAGAGCAGTGTGTGGTAGATGTGCTTTGGTGTGGGCTTGTCACATCTTGAGGAGGCTGTTGCTTCAATGTTGCTTCCTCTCTGAATTAGCACATTTGCAAAATAGAAGTAACAAATCCTCTTTTTCTGCATCTGCTTTTCAGCAGATCTTTCTGTATATACTGTTTATTTTGTGATTGTTGTGCACTTGTGAGTTAGCACACTAGTCTTTCAACCCTGACTGGCCTCAATTGGTGCTACAGCAAGATGTAAGCAAAACACTCCAAAAGAGGCTTCTATGCTTTGAATTATAATGGCAGCAAGTGGGGGTGTTGGAGCTAATACCTGAAATTTTGTTCTTATTTTGAAATTTGAATTCAGTTTTGGCCTTACACAGTATGTGACTGAGAAGAAGGGCTTAGTATCTGTTTATTTTCAGAAAAAAATGTCTGCAGTTAGATTTCCTATAACGGTGTTATACTTATGTGCAGGACAAGTACAGAGGGCAAGAGGGCAGAAGACCAGGAATGAAGGATTCCTGGGATTATAGGGCACTCATGGTAAAAGGGACCTCAGAGAGTCATATAATCCAGCCTTCTGCACACTTGTTTTATGCTTCACTTTGCCAGAATTCTTGTCTGGTTTCATGTAGACAATTCAAATTTTCTGTGCTCCCCTTTCTGTTTTGACAGAGGACTAATATAAGAATACCAAATGCATAATCTGAAGGGTAAGCAATTTCATGAATCCTTGTGAGAGCTAAGATAAGCAATAATTCTTTAAATCTGCACTTTATTGTTGATTTATCTAAATCATATCTGGCACCAAACAGTTAGCTGAGTAATTGGAAACAACTTCTGTAAGCCTGCATGGTGATAACTGCAGTCACTGACAAAATCATAATGCTGACTCGAGTGGTTCACCACAATTCCAATGATGATTCCAGTTCAAGAAATGTAGTAGTTAAGTGCTCAAACAACTTCATAAATATGACGCACATTTTTTCCATCTGTGAAGAAGAGTGCATTTCTGATCTAGCCTTCCTAGTGACATTGTTAAATTTGGTAAGATATATTTATCTGATCTGAGAAATGTCAGCCTCTGGTAAGGTTGCAAGGAATGTTAAACTTGCAAGGAACTCATAAGTGATAAGTGAAGAGTCATGGGTTTCACTGACTTCTGTATTAGCTCTCTGACTTCCAGGGCAGTTACTATACAGCCTGTAATGGTGTCTTGTGGGATCCCCATCGATCCTGGCCTACCTTGTGCAGCTGGAGTGCAGACAGGAGCTGCACTGCAGGAGAGAGTACTGGAGTCAGAGTTGGTGCTGGCTCACGTGGGTGATCAAATTGCAGGTGATACCTAGTACAGTTTTTTCAGTTCTGCCTGCTGTGAAATGTTTGGGGGAAGCTGAAATTCTCTAGACATCTCAGGAAGGAAATATTTGTAAACCTACACAGCTGATGGAGACATGATAATATATTGGTTCCATATAGCTCTTATAACTAACTGATAGCTATAAGAAAGTTGCTGGGAAGATAATGAAGGATTCCTATTTTTGAAGCAATTTTCACAAAACTGACAGCTAATGTACCGTCTGTCTTGGTATGTTCACTTTTGCTGAGTGATACAAAGATAAATCTGCAAAGGGGAAAAAACCTACTTCTGTTTGTGTATTGTTCAGTATCAACAAATGGTCTTTGAATAGTATGTGACCTTAATTTATGGAGAATGATGCATTCTCTAATGCATAGCTCATGCTTTCAGTTACTCTTGTATATAATTTCATTAGTTTTATATCTGTGTATTGTATTTCCTTTCTGCTGTCCATAATAAACACATAAATTACTTCAATGTTCTAATTTCAGTCTCTGATGTATACATATCATATTCCTGTGCAGTTTTTTAAGATTCAAATCAAGGCTACTAGAATTGTTACAAATCACATGTGAGGCGAAAGGAGGAATTCCCAGAAAACTATTACCTCCTTAGCACACTTTAAACTCTGAAATCCCAGTGATTTATAGAATTTTACTGAGAAGGCAAATAATGATGAAAATTTTCAGGTGCTAAAATTTGTTAATGAAGTGTGCACATTAATCCTGGAAAGAGTTCCAAAATGCAGGTATTTCTCTAATTTTTACATGAAGCTTTCTCCTGTATTCTTAACTTAGAGCTTCTTCATGTTCCTGCCTTGAGCAGAGAACTTCTGGTTTTGGTATCTGAGAGCAGACCAAAATAATTTCTTTCCCCAACGCTGGCTTGTGCTTGGGATGGAAACTTGAATTAGTTCACAGTAGGATATATTTGTTCTTCCTAGCTGATGTGTCAGTTTATTGTTTGGATAATGACTATAAGTGAGAGATGTAAATTTTATATTGTAGATATCTTTTTTTTTTTTTTCCTTTATAGACACTTGTGATCACTACACAGTTCTAAACTACTTGGGGCCACATATGAGTCCAGCTAAGTTATATTTTTATCCTCTAGAAAGAATCACAGCAGCTATAGCTGCCTTTGTCAGACAAAATGCTCTGTTTTTCATTAAAACAAAAAGGTTTATTAACAGCTGGATGTATGGTTTGCTTTCTTCAATTGCAGTCTAAAAATGAACTTTGGAGAAAGAAATTTCATCTTGCTGAAATGCCTCCTGTGGACTTTATTCTTTCTTATTTTTTGATGGAGTGAGTGTTGAAATTGATTTGTTTCTATGGAGTTTTACAATGTAAGTTATCAAAATTTTTAACAAACTAGTTCACTGCTGCTGACACTGATTTCAGTATAGTGTGACATGCTAAAATTTCTGGTGGTTTTTTTTGTTTGTTCTTGTGTGAAGGCTGCATTGTACAAATTATTAGACTTCGTGTCAAGTGATAATAAATTGAGACCTTCCATTTTAATGTTTTTTTTTATAGCTTAATAGCTTTTACGACTTCCGCTTCTTTTACTTTGTACATTCTTATTACTCTAGTTAATGTAGCACTTTTTCCCCCTAGATTCTTTGATTCATTTAAGTATAGGATAGCTCTCCTTTGTGAAGATGACAATGTTGTGAAATCTCTGTATGGTGTTTTATAATTTGGCAGTGTTACGCTTTTGGAGAAAGAAATCTGAAGACATGCAATGTTTTAAGCTGTTGAATGCTTTCTTGGAAAAATGGGGTTTCTCACAGTCTTTATAACACACAGATACTATCATATGTATACAAAAAAAAAGTAGATGAAAGGTCTGTAGGATTTTGTTTGTATTATGTTCCACCTTCCTACTGTTTGACTTGGCAACTTCAGCAAAGTTTTCCTAACGTGCTTTTTCCTGTTGTTGCCTATAATGTATAACTGAATTACTGCACTTCTAAAAATTTGNCAACATCTATCTCGAAAGGCTTGATAAAAATTGAACTTAAGCCACGTAAAAGGGAAATAAATTCCTGTGGCTCAATTGGCTCTAGGATGGTGGTGATCTGTGACAAGAACAGAAGAGTCCTGTCTTCTAAAACCGTCAAATGATACTACAAAAGTCCAAGATTTTTAGTCTGTTTATGGTCTTGGAGCTTAGGGAAACCTGATTTAGCAATGTTGACACATATATGGATTCTTTCAGTAATAGAATTAAATTAGAATTAGTAATTAAAAATATTCAGGTATGGTTTGAGATTCAAATACCCCAAATAACAATAATTGTTTCAAATTTTCGAATACATGTGTCAGTAAACAACTCTCCATCTCTCTTCTGCTACAGCGTTTCCTAGCAACTGCTGTGTTTCTCTTTGAACCTGTGTTGCCTTGACAATACTCATGGCATATTGTACATGTATACAAGGCATTTCAACCAGAAGGCTTTACAATCCAAGAACGTGCTTGTGAAACACCCTTGAAATGCAGCTGTTATTGGGCAGAAATGAAAAGTAAGTAGACACAGCACTGTTGCACAATTTGATAAGAGGAATGGGAGAACAGGGAGCAGGAGTCTCCTGACAGAAATCCCTTTATATGTAACAAAGAGAAAGTCTGTGGCTAAAACTTGCCCTTTCTATCTTCAAGTTAGCAAGGTATCTTTTAGACTGGTGAAGGAAAGCAGATTATTAGTCAATTTTGTTAGGGTGTCATTTCAGCAGAACAGTGAAGTTCAGCTAAGTTATTGTCTGCTTTGTTCCTGGGGATTTTTACAAACCTTTAGTCCTTCTGTAGTCCAAGCCCCTTCACGGGCTGTGTTGAAATTATTAATCCTCTTCCCTACGTGCTGTGTTCACCCTGTGTGCCCAAGGCTCCAGATCCCTGCACTGTCAAATAGCTGTCCCTCTCTGCCAAGCTGTGTAGCTGCATCTCTCACTGGCCTTGTCAGCTCCCCTACCACAACTAAGCAGCTACTGTATTCCAGCTGCCTGTAATTTGGGTTTAAAACACAGACAAGGTGTTACTTTTCTTGAAATCTAAGTAATACCACCAAATGTCTTGTATTTATAGTATCTTACCAGGCAAGTTGCTTTACGTTTGTGTTTCTGCATTCTAATATTAAGAAATTAATATTTTTGCTCTTATCTGTGGATCTGGTTAAAGATTTGCAACCATTTCCCAATTCAGGGAAAGCAGAATTTTTGTTTGGGTCAGACAGAGAAATGCTATTGCTTTTCAGCTCCTCTCTTATGGTTCTTCATTAATAGTATCTATCTAGTTTTCTAGACAGTCCGTTCTTAGGAGGCAGTAAAGGAAGTGAACTCTCAGATGCTTTTAATTGTATGTTTCTTTCTGTTTTTATGTTTGCGGTGTTTGTTGCTTTCCAATTTTTTTTGTCTCCTTTCTTTAAGCAGAAAGAATTTGGAAGCTTAAGGGTATTGGTCTGCAACTGCTCATCGTGTAGACAAATTTGTTATGGACTGTGATTTAACATTTTTGCTTCATATATTTTCTTCAGAGGAAGATTGGAATGTAATGTTATTTTGCATTCCCTGGGATTGTAGCTTTCCTGTCTGTTATCAGACTTATTTCTGAGCTCTGAGTCTTTCAGTAGCTCTCCAAACTCCTGTCATTTGGGATGCTAAAAAGCAGGTTGAAATTTCAATGGTAATTTGTTACAGAGAAATCCATGAAATTTGAATAAATCAGCAAATTCCTCTTTCCATCACCAACCCATTTTAATAACATGAGGAATGTTAAAAGTTTAGTTTATGAATCTATTACTGATTGCAAGTTAGTTTGGCACACAACCCTAGAAATGCTGACTTGAAATCAGTTCAAGAGCTGAAAATAGGTGTGTAATAAGGATTTTAATGGAAAATTAAGCAAGTATCATTGGCTGTTATCTGATTAAGCTACATGAAATGGATTAACCTTTTAGGGCTAGATATACTATATATTTCATTATTGTAATGTCTTTCCACCTTTGGAAAAACAAAGCAAATCAACCAACAACCTAACCTAGCCCTAAGTGACATACTTTGGAATATGAACTGAGCAAGGAAAGCAATTGTTTGGGGAATTAATGCTGGCTCAGATGCAGTGGAAGAATAGTAAGAAATGAACTACTACAGCTGCTTCTGTAGTCTGCTCTGCTGACTTTTGTGCTGAACTGTTTCCACCCTGTGATTAATGATGAAGTTTATCTTACGGAGCTGTCATTTTGGCATCTTTCATTAATACAGCAATCACTTTAGGAAAAAAAAAGGGACTTAAATTGGCTCTTTTATTTTTGTAATCAGGAACAGGATGCACCAGCTTTTAGCTCAAATTGACCCATTATGTACACTTGAGAAATGAGTCATGGTCAGAACCTCTCAGAGTAGGTTCTGGTTGATGGGAAGACAGACAGACTCAAATTCCCAGATATGAACATGCTTCAGTGTTTTTATATGGTAGTGAGATCCAAAGCAGTAAGGGAAGTACTTTGAAGTTCTTGATTTAGAGTTCTTAGATATGCTAAAGTGATGATAACTTTAAGACATGCTTGTGGTGACACAGTGACACCATTAGATGTAACAATTAATGTAGCACGTTAGGTGCTTAGCTCCTGAGTAAAAGTAAGGGTGTTGATATTTCAAGTCAAATTTTCTGCCCATTGTTTTCAGAGCTTGATATTGTCATTCCATTCTTTTCCCCAGAATTGGCTATCTTTGTTTCATAAAGATACTACTGAAAAGCAATGGGTTTGGAGCATGCTGAGTTTTATCAATTTATATTATCTTTCCGTTTACATGTGTTTTCTTTTAAAGTATAGACCAGTGCTTGTGTAAGGGTTTCTGACTCTTTTTCTGTGTAGTGATGTCTTTCTTAATTTGTACGCACACTGGATTTGAAATGTGCCACCCTCCAGTGTGAGAATAGAACTGTGGGCAGCTATGGTTGGATAATGCAGATCTCCCTGCTGCTGTTCATGGTTGATTCTACTGTTTTGGTTTGTGTTCTTCTCTGCCTCTCGGAATGCTATTTCCACAGCTGCATTTCTGACTTGCTACCTAAAAAGTTCGCTTCTAAATAGAGATTACATCTACTGAACAAAACCTGAATCTTTAATTCAGTCAAAAGACTGTCAATAGTGAGGTATAGGCCTTATTTGCCCAAGTGAACGATTCTGATTTTGTGAAATTAAAGAGATGTAAGTTCAGTTCGAATATTAGAATGTGCCTTCTGCATTTGCCCAGAATCAATTTTGATTCTGTTACTGAATTCCAGAAATATCTACCAAAAGGACACTTATAGCAGCAAATATTCTGTCACATTTAGGGTTCTGCTTTCATTGCTTTTGATTTTCCAAGAGGAAAATATTCCTTGGCTACAAATTTTAACAGATGAGTTGCAGAGAACTCATTTCTGACTTTAAGCAATCTGTTCCATTAGATATGTAAAGCACAGCGGTTTCTGCCTCCTTCTGTTGCACACCACAGTGACACCAGCACTTGCCACTCACTGCAGTGATCTACAACCCAGGTGGGAAAAGAAATATATTCCAGTGCCTTAACCCTTACTGCATTTTAGTCAGCTTGGTCAGTGGGATGACAAAGACTGTCCTGCTTATGCATTTATTTTGAACCCACCAAGTCTATTCCAATTTGTTTCTAGCTAAGTGCTTATCCAAAACTATAGTCTTTTGTGAAGGGTAGTCTCTGGGACAAAATATTTGCTAGAAGCATTCTATAACTTAATTATCAATAATGTTATCTGTCAAATTGCTCTTTGTGGCAGTGACTGGATATGCAAAGGCACACTGTTTTTTGTTTCTGTCTTGCTCTCTGCCCTCAGTACCTTCGTAACCTTTAGTATCAGTCAGGATTTGATCAAACTGTTTAAGATGGAGTTTTGTCTAGCAGTGGTTTTTTAATATAGTGACAGCAAGCCAAAACCAAAATAAATAAATATATATATATAAATGATACTAGATGTTCTGGAATGGCAAAGGGCATTAAACTTCAAT
>VWZG01008217.1:1072886-1106076 GCA_013396735.1 Grallaria varia
AAAAGGCACAAACCCCCTCTCAAGGAATCCAAAGTAGAATCTGACTGATCTAGTATAAGCACTGTTAGAATAAAATAATCTGGATAAACTGCAGCATGTCAATAAGATTTATGAAAAAGTTGATGCTTGAACCCTAATTCTCATTCCAGCATTTGTAATAGCTAAATATTAGAGTTACTGTTCTGTGTGTTTTAACATTTTCGTCTTGATTAATTAATTTTTGGGGAAGATTTAGGGGGCAAGAAAGGCGGCAGTTAAAAATCTTACTTGTAGATTTACATCTACTTGACATGTAGGTAAGATTCCTCTTCTGTTCCCATCATCATGTAACCAGACCTTCAGTGTGAATGAAGAGTAGACAGGGAAATATGTTTATATTTCCTAGATTATTTTCAGTAAATAATTCAGTCAACCATTTCTGTGTTGGAGGGTGGGTGGCATCCTAACCAACCAGAGTGCAAACACAGCACTCGGACACAGGAACAGGAAGGAAAGATAAAACTAAACCAGAGCTCTATTAGTCTGTTGTATAACTGTGATGCTTCAGGAGCCCCACCTCATGCACTTAAAATAGATAAATAGAATTACTTGTAACTGGGCAGAAAGTGGTTTATAATTCTATTCAGGATAGTGGTCTGTAGTTTGACAAGCAGTGGGACCAGCAAACTTGCCATTAAGGAAGTTATCAAATGGCTGTGAAGTATTTCAAAATGCTTATCGATAAATTTAATCAAAGGGGAGATCATTTGATCTGTTTCTCCAGGAGGGATTAATATGTTTCCAGGTCTATTTGTACTCTTCATCATTTTTAGACATTGTAACTGGGCTTAGGTAAACCCTCAGGTCCCTGAAGGAAGGGAACTGGCAGATGGAGACCAGAGTTTGGGAACTGACGAGGTGGTGGCCCCAGACCAAGGAGGTGCCACTTAGGAAGACAATGGCAAAATACTGCTCTAAGACACAAAGCCACAAGGGCAAAAAACAGAGCCACAGGAGAGACAGTGACACAGAGGAGTATGGAAATTTATGATGGACAACACACTAAATGTGAGCCAGTGATGTGATGGCATGGAAAAATGGCAGAGCCTGTTCAGGGTGGAACTAACGATGCCAGTGTGTATAAATGCCGGGAAGCAATCATCGCCCTCCGGTCTCTGCCAGGGCGTGCAGCTGGTGAGGCTGGCCTGGTTACGGGCACTGCCTATAAGGGACCGCAGAGCGAGAGGAAAGAGGCCGAGGAATTGCAAAACAAAAGGACAACTTGAGAAAATGTGATTTGTGAGGAAGGGTTGGAGGAACTGTTTGGTTGAGTTTAGAGACAAGAAGAGAATTTTAAAAATCTGAATAATATTGTCATAAGGAGAGACGTATTCTCATGAAGGGCAAGACGAAAGCTAAGTTGCTTAATTACATCAAAGGAGATTTAGGTAATGAATTAAGAATGCAAGTTTTGTAGATTAAGAAGTAAAATGTAGGCCTGTCTCCTTAGGAGACTGCAAAATAGATTTTCTTGGGAGTGTTTAAAAATGGATCAGATGGATATCTGCAAGGATACTATACTAATTCAAAGCAGCAGTTAGCTTAGATCATCTCTTCACCCTTCCCTTCCAGCTATGAGTTGCTACATTTCTGTGATCTTTAGAAGAAATTCACTGCATTATTTATTCTGAAAGCAATGTGTCTCTTCCATGTGTCCAAAAGAAGCTACCTGAAACTGCATTTTGGATGGCTATATTCTACTTGATACAAAGCATTTGATTTTACTATTTGACACTAAAGTGTAGCAGAAAATCCTTGGGAAATCAATCTTGTAAATGACCAAGTTACTTTCCAATATTTTGTGACAGTAAATACTGAAGAAACTCAAAGTATTAGTCAAGATTAATTACTTCTCACTTTTTGTACTGAAAAATCTGCTGTAAAAACATACAATGCCCAATAATACAAATAAAGAATAATTTCTTTGGTTTGAGAAGAGACAGAATTTGCCATAAAATGCTGCAAATGAAGTTCTGATTTCAGTGAAGATTCCTTTGTGTTTGGAGCACAAAATAATATCTAAAATGTGGTGGAAGGATACAAATAATTGCTGCTAACAATGTTGTCATCTCAAAATCTTAGACTGAACAAAAATAAGATTTCTTCTCGTACTTGTGGCAATTAGAGAATTTGAGAATTCACACACTGTAAATAATGTCTGAACGTTCCTTGTGTCCAACCCTAAACTGTTTCGTCTGTGAGTTGCACTATTTAATATCACAGTATATGTATCTCATTTGAATAATATTGAAAAAAGCTGAAGTGACCAACTTGAACTCAAAAGGAATGAGCTTTTGCTCTGTGGCCTGTTTAAACCGGAGCTGTAGTTGTTGTATCATACTTACAGGTGACTGACAACAGGTTTTTTATTTATGTTCTTAATGAAATTTCCAGTTTCGGAATACAGTTGGTGAATGTATGCAATTTGTTTGCAGTGTATTTTCACCTTAAGCACATAACCTTTATGAAATGTAAGTTATTCAAATGCTGCTTTGGGATCTACCTACCCTCAACTAATACTTGAAGTTTTAATAGTCCAGTCTGAATTGTTTAAAATTTATCATAGTATGGGGGGAAAAAATCCATAGCACACAAGGTGAAACACATGTGCTGCTGCTGTTGGAATAACTATTAGCAGATCCCAGCTGTTGTAGATTAGGTATCATCCATCAGATTCTAGAAAAATTAAATCTTCTTTCCCTGGCTATTGCTTAGACCTATTTTCTCTGTTTTTCCCTCTTCTGTAATATGTCATGGTTTAGTTCTTGTACTCTTGTGAGTGGTTTGGAATATTTCTCTTTATGTACTTAGTTCTTTGCAAAGCTTTTGTCTGTCACTGTATGTTCACTTATGTCAGAATGTCCTTCCCCTTTTTCTCAAATCTCCCATATTTCAGTAATCTATTGAACATCAATTCTTTGCTACCCAGATAGATAAAGAAAATTTTTAACTTTTTTTCATTCCTACAAGGATGCAATCACTGTTAAGACTAGTAAGACTTAGGGGAGAAAAAAATTATGCTACTCTGCAGGTAGATTAGAATAATATTACTTATTGTTATAACAATTAAATCATGCAATATTTTAGGTCAAAGTACAAATGCACATATTTCCACATTTCAGTTCTAAAATCACAGGCATGTTTTAAAAATTCGGGGAATTATTTTGTGTGAAAATTTATTAATCTTTTCTTTACCCAGAAGAATGGAATCTATACCATCATCTTCACTTTCCTCAGAAAGTATTTTTTCTTTGTTGTTTTAGGTCCTTATTGAGTGTCAGTTCTTGAATTTGGACCAGGGCAGAGGAGAGAGATGTACAAATATGTTATTTTGCCATTTTCAGAATAAAGCAGTGGAAGTCTGTGGCGTCCACAAATGTAACTTGTAGACAACAGGTGCTTTTGGTTAATTTACAGTAACAGTTACTGTTAGGGAAAAAAAAAGGTTATTCATTACAGTAAGATTTTAATGATGTTACCCTCTCAACAGCAACCCTACTTTTCTGTCCTGTCATTACTACATACTCTTTCAGGTAGATGTCACTGCATTTGTTAACTAAATTTATATGCAACTGTTTTATGTTTTCTATTAAATGTAGAATTTGGTACACAAAATTGAAATTGCTTAAGATTTAAACATTTGCAGCATGGACCTAACACAGAGTAGAAAGGTGATGTATATTTATGAAAGAAAATGAAAAAAGTTATTATGTGAGAGGATGCATCAGGACCCCTTTCTTTTATCTACTGTATCACTGTCTGAAGTCTTAGTTGTTAGCAGAAAAATTCCATCAGTGTGTGTATGTGGGATCTAATAGAAGTGTTGCTGCTGGCTGGCTTGTGCTAATGGCTGAAGGTAATGCAGGAAAATGGTTCAGATATGTGTGATTCACAGGTGGTTGTAGAGGGTTATTTTGAGACCTGAAAGTGCAGCAATATTTTCTACAACAGTAATGCAAATTAATGTCCATGAATATTTTCTTTTAAATTTACTAATAATGCGTAAATAAACTAGGCGCTTAGTCCTACAGGGTTTTGCAGTGTTGCTGTGCTTGAGAAAGCTTTGTCTGCCCTGCTGTACAATGATTCAAGAAAACATTGAATGTAATAGGTTAAAAATGGTTGTGTAATTATTTCCTTTTGCTACTACCTACTCTGTATCAAGCTGATTGTTTAGCAAAATCAAGTAAAATGAAAAGTTTAATTAAATGCAGCTGGTATTTAAAGTTACTGCTTCAGTTTCAAACTGAAGGAGAACTTGTGGAGACAATTCCAAGCAGGATCAGTTGGTCTAATTTAAAATAAATACATTTTTTCACAAGTTACATGGTAAGGAAAAAAATTGAGACAATCCTCCCTCAATAGAGATTTTTCTGTATTACACCTACTTGAATTCTTTCAGCTGTAAGGACATTAGTGACTCCTAATACAGTAGCAGACTGTTTACTTTACACTAATCTCACTGAGATGAAGGAAACTCCCATTACAGTCAGGTTTTCCAAATGCATAATCATTTCCTTTTGTGGATAACCACACTGAAATCCCTAATTATCAGGGGTCAGAGGACTTGGCACATTCATATAGGGAGGCCTCTGTGTCTGAGCCAACATCTCAGGCGAGGTTTGGGAAAAGGAGACTCTGCATTTACTGTACTTTGTCTTCCTTGCTCTGGGCTTCCATAACTGTGTCTCAGTTTTCTCCATAAATTAATATTCACAGTGTACCCCGAGAGGAATGCAAGACTCATCCAGTTTACAACACTGTAGGGATTCTGGTAGTGTCTTGGAGATCCCCAACTTCAGACCATTCAGTGAAGATGATGCCTGTGTGACAAAGGGATGTTGAAGCTTTCTTGCTGAAAACAAATGCGCCATCAGAAATTTGTAGGAGCTCGTAAAGTATTAGTTTTGTTGCTTTTCCCCACAGATTTAGTGTCATAATTGCTATTATCCTGATTAGGTTTGATAATCATGACTGCTGCTTTTATCTTTGGACTTTAAATGTGGCTCTGTCATTCATGGACTGAAAACAAAAAAAAAATCCTTAAAATGCCAGGCTTCTGTAGTGTGGGGTGCTACACTGTGCTGATACCACTTGACTTGCAATAAAGTAGAAGGTGATCTTGTATAAATGCGAAAGCAACCCTGCCGAAGTAGTTCAATAACACTGGTAAAACTAGAAGTATGTTCTTCCCTCGTGGTATTATAGTAATGAGAGTGAAAAAACAGCTTATTACACCAATTGGGGAGTGATGGTATTATGTCGTTTTGTTAGGCAAAGCAGGGTTTATGTCAGGGCTTTTGAAGTAGGTTGTTGAGAAATTTTAGAGGCAGGAAAAATTGCAAAAATTGTTGATATGTTACCTAATAGTTGGCCAAAGGATTTTAATTCTTGTGTGAGGAGAGCATCAACCTGTCGTGCCTGGTGGCCATGAATTAAGACAGCTTTGAGCATGGCTGGGAGGAACTCTCATGACTCCATCATATCCTACTTCAGTTCGCGGAGAACGCTCTGGGGCTACTGGGCTGCAGTGGCACTTTCACCCATTTATCTTCTGTGGGTGAAAGGGGTAGTTAGTTGGAAACATTTTTTATTTTCTTTTTTAATAGCAAGTAGAAATAGAGATCTGTGCAAAGAAACCATTTGATCCACTGCACCTGCACAGTGCACGGAGACTGCATTTCTGTAACTGTTATTAGTGTTCTTTATTTGTGCACACTGGTTATTTGAAGTGCTTGTCTAAATTAATTCTTTATTTGTAATTTGGTACTAATTATTTGACTAATTTCTTCTTTTTTTTCATGCCTTTGAACTGTCACTGATGGATAAAATTTTTCCCAAGTGTATTTCACAGAGAATTTATCAAATTATTTCTTGAGCTCATTAACAAGCATTTGTGAATATTGGTTATTGGAAAACTGGTTGAATGTTCTGTCACAGCTGTATGGACTTAGATCCAGTGTAGACACAGGAGGTGTTTCATTAACCTCAATCATGTTTTATTCCTTTGCATTTATTATTTTTATTTCACCCTAAGAACTCCTTGCTGAATTTGATTTTGTGTGAATGTTTGCAAGAAGTGAATTCTGTTTTACATGAATTGTTCTGCCAGTAACTTTATTCAGTTAGAAATGCTGCCAGTAAATAGACTATTCAGAGAAAATAAACACAGATGCTCATACATACAATGGCAGATTAATTTAAAATTTCAGCTAGTATGCATAGAAAATTGTTTTCAGTATTTTTGCAGACCTATTTGCAGTAGTAAAATAAAAATGATTTTCCTTGTTCTCGATATTATGACTGGGGGCAACATATGTTATGTGTATGCTCTTGGCCACTGTTAGAGAGCAACAAATGCCAGGGGTGTATTGTCACTATAGCTTACTCGTTTTTTGAGAAAAAATTGTAATACTAACTGTTTTAGAAAATAGTTTTAAAATGGTACAAAGAACTTCAAACAGTTTGAGGCCCAAAAGACACCATAAATGGCACTTTTTTTTGTATTAAAAAATTGTCTATGACTGGGCACTTAACTTTATCAGATTAAAAAACCAAAACAAACCCTTACAGTAAGCTTCTTTCTCATGGGCATTTGCATTTGGTAAAGTGGTGGTTATAAAATGGCTGGTATTATCTGATATGAACTCTGTGCTGTAACCAAACAAGCATAGGAAATATGGTAGAAACAGAAATAGTTGAAAATCATTCCAATGTTGCTCTTTGTCTTTTGTACCATGCTATGTAAATCTTTTACATTCATAAAGTGACTTGAGTCATCTAAATTTAAGACAAAGGAATTGTGACTAAAACTGCAGATCACTTGAGGCTTCTTTGGTGCTAATTAACTTACTTAGCTCAGCTGGTTGGCAGATTTTAATCACTATAAAAGCTCCTGTGGATATTTTAATTTGTTTTCATTTTAGAAACAAAAACATATGGTTCTTTAAAAGATGTGTGGCTTTCTTTATTCATTTGAGAAATCATAATTAATGTTTTCATGTGCAAGACATACATTTAGTTTTAAAATCACTCATTTTTAAACTTCCCATGGGAACAGACAGAGTTCTTGTGCTGAGAACAATCAGCCTGTAACTTCATTTCCTGAAAACTTTGGATGTTTGCAAGTATTTCTAACAGAATGACCCAGATAATAGTACAGTCTCTTAACCTTTCAAAATATATTGATAAATTGTTTAAAGTATAGGGCTTATCTTAATTAGACTGTGAAAGCTTGTACTTAATGTTTAGAATAACAAAATCCAGAGGGTAGTTGGTGTGCTTTCAGGACCACTGATTCAGGTCTTGGCCTCTCTGTGCTCTTCTTCAGATTTTTACCCCATCATCTATATTAGACATTGCTACCCAATCCAATTCTAAACCACTCCCAGAGTTCTCTAAAATGTTTTTCGGTTGATATAGTTGAGGTAGACCAACCCCAGTCTTTGGAGATTGCAGGCCCGAATATTATATACTTTCTTCTGAGTAGGTAAAAAAAACCAAAAAAGCTACAATGGGATAAGTGAGTGAAATCCTCCTGGACATGATTTGACTGTCCATTAGTCAAACTATTAATGAACTGTTAATGAAGATTTAGAAAGACATCTTAATGTGCATGCCTTCATGAAACAGACATATGTAGAAGTATTTATATTGCTAATTCTGCATGCGTATCAAAGACTTAAGACATTGGTGTGCTTATTTCCCAGTTATTCCACTGTTTCTCTGATTTCATTTATAACTTCGTCCTACAGGTCAAGAGTGGGAGTCTCAAAGTTATGGATGTTTCTCCCTATGAATCCTCTGCAATCAGGTTAATGATAAATGTTGATGATTCCAGGGTCACATCTTAGAGTGTGCAAGTACTGACAGATGAATAAGACTCAAAATATGGTGTCTATGTCTCATTTACTGTGTGATATTTCCAAGTGCAAACAATCTCTTAATACACTTGGGTTGTACTTTGAAATGTTATTGAACTAGCATGTGAAGTGCAGTTTTAGAGTTTTGAGTGTTGTTGTTTTGATTCACTTGAATCTCACTATTACTATACAGGATCACTGTTACTCTTCCATCTAGTTTTATTTTGGTATAAATTGTTGAATGAAAAGTCCAAAAGACCTTAGAGAAAATTTGCGTGTGGAGTGCATTTAATCTCATTTCACATGTTACTTGAAATCAGTGTGGTTCGTGAAATACTTAATATTAATCAAAAGATGTGTCCCCCATCCCAAGCCCCAAAACACTGCAGTAAGATAACCTGCAATATTCTGCATCAAAATAATTCCTTCGCACGGTAGAAACAGTAGTAGGGAACCAAGAAAAGAGCACATCTTACTGGCTTTCTCTTGAATCAGTGTCCTTTGCTGTAAGACATGCCAAGTGACACCCCCTGCCGTTTGTCCCCGAGCCCCTGTGGCAGCGCTGTCTCATACCAAGGAGAGCCCTCTGGAAGCTCGGCTGCAGCGCGGCTGAGGCTCTTCACTGCAGCAGCAGTGCAGTGCTGGACTGTGTTGTACTTCCCACCTCTGCTAAAAGGATTGAGGTTTCTGTGGGCTCTGACAATATAATCTGGCTTGCTGATATTGCTAGTCATTGTCATTTGGAGGAAGGAACATGAGGGGAGGAAATGCTGCCTTGGTTGTGGTGTCTCTCTCGAGCAGCCACATCTGTACTCAGATACTGGGGAGCAAGGGAAGCGAGCATTTCCACCCATTGTGTTTGGGGAATGTCTTCACTGATTACGAAGGCTCTTAAGTAGAGGGCCTTTCCTGCGTTTTCATCTGAAATCTAGTTTTATTGCATTTCCATTGGGGATCACCTCAGTTAAGTCAGTATCAGCCCAGCATACATTTCTGCTGAAAAGAACAGAGCCCTGTTCTCACAGTTATAGCTATGACTAAATGAGAAGGATGCGCCGCTTTCTGTGGCAAAATGAGTTTGAATGTGGCTGAAGAGTGTGAATATTTGTGACTATACTGCACATTCATTTGCATTTCGCAAAATTGTCTCTCTTTTTTTTTTTTTGTATTAGTGCTGTGCATATGGTTGTGGACTTGGTAACCACATTTGTACTGGATTTGCCTTTTCTGGCAGTCATTGAAAATGTTTCTGTGTTTACACTTAGCCAGTATTATACACCTGGGAATGACCGGTAATACAGTAGGATTCAAAACAACCCTTCTGGCTGATGATTAAAACATAAGAGCCTCACACATCAGTAAAAATCCATATTGCCTGGAAAGTTAAGGAGCAAATACATCTAAGAGAAAGAAAAAGATTAAATGTAGTACACAGGGTATAATTGTGTAATATTGCCCTATGTAGCGGGCAGAGGACAGTGCAAGGCTGTCCTGCCGAGAATAGCTGCACTGAGGCAGTCTCTGCAGAGCCCAGTGAACCTGCCATTTCGGCTGGCACTGCCCGGCTGCCGCGGCGTGCTTGCTTCAGAGCGGCTCGGGGAACACGCTGGTGAGCGCTGTGCGGCCATCCCTAGCTCTTGCCTGTCCGTCTCCGATTTCCCGGCTCTACCGCAGCCTGCAGCGGCCTCTGTTGGAAAATCGCCATCTCCTCTGACTGCCTGAAACCAGAGCTGTCCAAATCCTCACTGCGCCTCCCTGCTGCGTCACCTTCCCCTCTTCCTGAGGTTTGCAAGGGGAGACTGTCCTTGTGCGTCGAGCCTTTCCAGGCCGGAGCAATTGTCCTGGCTGGCTGGGGCTTTCACTTCATCAGGGATTAACTATGCAGTATTTCTCCGGGAGCAAGGAAGCCTTTCCGTGTTTTTCATGCTGCAGTTATGCTGACAAACAGTGTAATGCCATGCAGAAACACAAAGTATTAAAGGCAGCACATTTTTGCTTTTTGGATGTAAATTGATCTTCTCTGCAAAGATGTTTCAAATGCATGGCACAGCTGGGGAAGCTCAGCATTCAGCATGATGGCTCTGAAGCGATAAAAGTAGGGGCAGACTCTGGGCTTGGTTCAGGTTAGGATATCTTGGCTTGCCCTGCCCTGCTTTTTGTGACATTTGAGCGATGTAATTGATATGGCAGCGAGAAGATATGAAATGAGTGTTCTATTAATAACTTCCCTTTAATATCCACTTAACCCAGAACCTCAGCTAGGTATTGCAGCCTTCACTGATAGTGCTCTGCAGCAAGTGTGCTCACAGCAGGTCTTGAAAACTAATGGGATGCCTAGGAACAAACATTTGGCAAGATTGACAATTGTTAGAGGTTTATTTCAGGTGAAGTTTGTCTTGGTGTAAGACTTGAAAAATATCTGTGTGTATTCTGGTTCTTTTTCACCCTCTCAGTTCTGTGACTGAGTGATTTCCCTACTAAATTTGCAAAGGTATTATTTGTTCTTTATTCTATATCTCCTGTAATAACTCTCTTCAGTTGTGACACTAGTGGAAATCCAGTTAATTGTATATTCCTATATTATACATATTCAAAGACCATGCATTTACATTATATAAACTTTTATTAGAGTAAATCACATATATTGAAAGCAGTTCTTACCAATACTGCAAATACTGTACTACAGTTTTATAGTCCTCAGTCTTTGCAATACATTGCAGAAGGGAACTATAACCCAGGTCAAAGCCTGCAGTTTTATTCTTATCCTGGGATTTTCCTACCTTTTGTTTGTGTTTTCTGTTACATAACTAGCATTTTAGTTCTTAAGCTTCTCAGACTTTTTTTCCTAACCCCTTTACACTTTACAGTTAGAAATAAAGTAGATGCTTGTGGAGCGAGGAAAAGGCAAGGGGGAGTGCAAGAAATAAAATGAATCATGCTTGTGCATGAACAGGGATATGGTAGCTATTTATTTTGATGTTAAATACCAGATTAATAGGATTTGAAATGTTATTGCTCTGTAGGTCTTAAAAGGCCTTAAAAACTCTAGGTTAGTTTTGCTTTGCTTCTTTCAAGGAGGACTTATTTAAGACATTTACCTTAATTTTTAAGAGGATTTATAGCACATAATGGTTTTCCTGGAGTCTTAAACTATTTCCCCACTCACTGCTTACTGTTTGAAAGAAAGGACTGTCTTACTCTTGCCAAGGAGAACTGCCCACTGACAACCTTGTTCCTAATCTCACCAGCTCTCAAATGTTTCATTGCAGATTGGTGCTCTCTCCTCTTATGAATCTCCAAACGTATTTGGCAACCTGTCTGTACCATGCAGTCAGGACTGGGTATGGATTTGCCATTCCTTATGGAGGACGGTACTCTTGTCCTATTTACCCCCACACTGCTTGTGGGGGAAAAAGTTTGTTATTTCTTCCTAAGTAAAATAATAATTATTTTTTGATAAAAATTTGACAATAAATTCCTGGAAGTGCAGAAACGAAAGAGGGTGTCAAGATCTTCTGTACTTCTGAGTAAAGGTCGTTCCTGTCAGAGCAAACAACACAATCCCGAGATGCTCAGGTGCGTTCTGGAAGTTATTTCGTACACTTTAAACCCTTTACTTGGTCAGTGTTACCAACTGGCACACCTCATTTATTAGGTAGCTACTAAGTGCAAATTAATCTGCAAAGCAGTCTCTGGAGCAGAGCTGTCTCTTTTGATTATTCCTTGTATACTTCTAGCACTGTGTGGCAGTAAAAAATGCAAACAAGGCTTTTCTTGGCACATGAACAATTCTGGTACATTGAAGGTACTATGCTATTTATAAGTTCATTTCCTTATTATGTCCTAACCTAGGACCTTTATAGTTCTGTTGATACTAGGTTCCTCTTGCAGATGTCTTAGAAAGAAAAAAACACCTCTCTCAACATTTTGGCATACAATTTATTCTTCACTTGATGTGCTTTATTTTATCTGTTCTACATCAGGCAGGTTTTTTGCCTTGATGATTTTCTTGCCTGTGTGGTGAGAGCTAAATGTCAGTCAGTGTGCATGACAAATGACTTTTCTCTTGTGTAGATTACCTTGAGAACACTAAAGGTGCTGTTGGCATTAGACTAGACTGATAAAGGAGTTGAGGAGGGGTTTCTTGTTTCAGCAGTAGCTGAAGAAGGTGAGAACTGACTGCAGGCTTGCTCCAGGGTGGGAGTGCTCAAAAAACAGTCTAGGCTATTTGTGGTGCATGCTGAGAGATGTTACAATTGTGGGAGAAAGTATTTCTTAGTGAAAATTATTTGGGAAACTATTAGGAAAGAAGGAAGTATTCTTTACAACTTGTGTGTACAACAGTGTCAGGCACTCCTATTTTAACTTCGTATTAAGATCTGGAACCAGAAGCTGCTTCCTGTGTTGGAAGCTGACTAGACTGAAGACTGGTGGGCTTGGGGCAGCAATGCCCTCAGATTCAAATGTGTCCTCTAGTTCAAGGATGAACATGGTATTGATGCAATAGACTCAGTCGGCTTGGAAAAGACCTTTAAAATCAGAGTCTGGCTGCTCATGCAGCACTGCCAAGTCCGTCACTAAACCATGTACCTGAGACCACATCGGCACATCTTTGAAATACCTCCAGACACAGTGACTCAACCACTTCCCTGGGCAGCCTGTTCCAATGCTTGATAACCCCTTCCATGAAGAAATTTTCCCAAATATACAGTCTAAACCTTCCCTGAAGTGACTTTTGTCCTACCACTTGTTACTTGGGAGAAAGAGACCAACCTGCCCCCCAGTTTCAGGGAGAACTGATGTGCGCCTATTAGATGTTAAGTGCTTGCCACACAGTGTTTTAAAGAAACCATGCAAGTGTTTTTGTCTGTGGGAACTAATTATCTTTGCACATAATGTTCTCTAGCCATGGCATTGTTCTAGCCTCCTGAGAAAATAAGCAATTTTTCTTCTAATAGTGTAATGGTTTCTTTTAGGGAAAAAACAAACAAAAAAAGCGCAGTTATATTGGGATCTACATGTATTTAATATATAGGAGGTCTAAATACTGTCATTATAATAAAATTAGCAACAGTTCTTTTATCTTTTTAGAGTGGACAAGGGTATAATAAGAATGATTGGTCAGATCTTGGTGGAGTTGAATTTTGGTTGGTGGTATCTCTAGAAGTCTGTTAGTCTAGAGTTTGAAAGATAGGAACATAATTCCTTACAGATCGTGTGAGCCCTGTGCTGTTTATGGATGATTTAGAATGGAACTGTAATAATTCTGTAGCTCTTAGGGAGTGAGTACATGAAAATGGTGTACTGACTCCTCACTGAATGGAGTCATAGACAGACAAACTGAATGCAAGTGAAGATCAATGCATAGGATTCCATGTGGTACTTTATTTCTTTATGCTGCTTCTCTCATGCTCAGGAGTGAAAAAACTGCTATCCTTGGAAGCAGTGAGTAGTAACTACATCATTCCTCTCCCTTTTTCAGGTAAGTGTTAAGAACAGTGGATGAATGTTTTCAAATCAAAATTGCTCCTCTGCAGGGTTATTTTACTATGTGAGGTGCACGTTCGAAGGTGCATAATTTCACAGGTTAAGCCTACTGGTTTTCTCTTTCCTGTACCTAAAAACATGATCTATAAAGAACTGATTTTACTTGGCCTGTTTGAAGAAGCAAATCCATTTCACCTTACTTACTGAAACGTATATTTGGGATCTATATCCTCAAAATTAATCTTCAAACTCAATATATTTGTAAGGAAAGGTGGAAAAGAGATGAAAATAAAATTTCAGTTCAGTCTAACTGGAAATTAAGACAATTTCTGTGATATCTTTATTAATATCTCGATCATAACAAGTAGTGCCAGTTTCTAGAAGTCAAGTGAGAGCGCTTTGTAAGTCAGCCTTTTAAATTCACCAACTGTAAATGATGTAATAACAGCATTATATCAAATTAAGGCAGGTCACTGTTTCAGGAGACAAGAAATAGGACACCAGGTGTTTAATCTTTAAACCTGTGGTTCAACTCCAGCACGAAGCCATGCCATCCCCTTCCTGGAAGGTTTAATAAGAGAGCTCTGTTTCCTCCTTGGACAGATGATTCAGCCAGGCAGAGCAATGGCTGGTGTGATCTGCAGCCCCTCAGTGACCAGGACGTTAGATTTGATGGCCACAGTGGTCTCTTCCAATTAATGCTTCTGCTCTTCTGAGGTAAACCTTATTATTCCAAAATGTAACATCTGCATGATGGACATGTTGAAATAACTTTACTGAACTGCAGGGCTTGTCCTGTTACAGAAGAGACAAGAAGTTCGCCCCCTCCTCCACTATCATGACAGTAATGGAAAATAGCAGGATGGAATCCTACTATCAGTGTCATTTTCTCCCCTATGTGTCTTGCTGCCATTGTGGTGTCCTTTCTAACTGTGTGCTGAAATTCAGTTCTGAACAGTCATCACAATAAATTGGCAGGCAGGTCTTTTTCACAGTGGAGTATTCCCTTTGGAGAAAATATGAGATGTGCACATGTATGTGTGTATTATCCAGGTGACATTGGTTACTGGGCATAGTACAGGTCTTGGCATAGTGTTCCAAGTTTGCCAGTAGACATTTTCACTAGGTTGCTCTGGGATGGGATAAGTCAAGTGTTGCAAGAAAGTGCTGGTTGCCTGAGAGAAATAAACCAAATTGTACTTGGCTTTCTGTGGTTGCATTTTATCTCCAGAAAGCACCACTACACCCCCTTAATCGTGTTCAACAGCTTGGACACCTTAATGAGCTGAGTTGCCTGATCCATGTTGTCTTTTAATGAGCTACTTCTAAAGCATTTGCAGGAGAACTTGTGGGAACTCCCACTGGTGTGCTGCTGCATGCCCGTACTGTCACCTGCCTGGGACCACCTGGCAGCAAGCCTAGCTCAGGCTGTGTCAGTCCTAGGCACCATACAGGAGAGGTCAGTTTGCAGCACAAACATTTCTTTTGTGTGTTTATGTATGCTTTGCCCAGGCCTAATTTACATGCACAATGATATTTTTTGGTTGCCTAGCAACTAGCTGGGGAATATGGGATGGAAAGTGGCACTTTAGAATATGGATTTGTTTGTTTTTTTTCCCAAGCAGGGATACTATGGTGATACTATGTTCAGTTTGATGAATATCTGGTTTGTGTGTATTACTGCATCACTATTTTTATTGTTTTTAAGAAACTATGTTTTATCTGCCTAGGCTGCTTGGACAAGAGTGAAGCACACTTGGTAGAGCCCAGGCTAAGCAGTCTCTGTGAAAGCTGTCCCCAAAGAGCTCTGCCACTGCAGCTCTGTCCTGTCCCAAACACTCCTGCCTTGCCCCCTAAGCACACACTAATGATAACTCAAAGCTGAGAGATCTTTAGAGTGGGTATAAAAATACCATCCCCATGAAAAATGAACAGACAAAAAGGAAAACTTTCAACATGCTGTGTTTCTCTTATGATGGGGTTTGGGTTTCTTTCCTCTCTGTGAAAATGAAATATTAGCAGCAAGAGCTTTCTAATCAAGATTTAGTCAGCACCAATATTTTTGTTAGTATAGGTTTCAGTTTTCCAATGTCAAATTCTTTCATTCAGGTGCAAAATAAAGCACTTGAATCATGAAAATATAATCTGTATATAGCCATGTCATTAATTTTTATTAGAAAAGAAAGAAAGATGAAATATATTCTGCGGCATACCATGGTAACTGATGTCTTTTCTGACATGTCATAGCATTTAAAAAAAATTCTTTTAGACAAGCAGAAGGGAAATGGTTTTTGACAGTGTCATGGAGAAAGGTGTCTGATCTGCTTTCATGGGACCTAAAAAGTAGTTCTGAATTGTCAGAATTGCTATTAAAAAAAAAATAAAAATTCTGAGTTCTTATTGGCTCCAAATCTTAATTAGTTTGATTTTTTCCAAATGCCTTGAGCAGTCAGTGTGGCACCAACTGTGCCACCAAGGTCAGTGAGGTTGCTTACAGTGCTATGTATTGCCCAGGGGTAAAGAGGCTGCTAACATTCAAGTTGTGTGCTGTGAGTGTGATTCTGTTTTCTGGAGTAGAGGCTAGCTGTCAAAATGAATCTTTTTGTTATATGCACAAATGGGTATCTGAATAAGATTATTAAGGGGGTTTGCTGTTGAATTTTTTTTTTTTTCTGGAACAGTACACTAGTATTAGATGCAGGCAAAGACATCTCTCTTGCCATTTTTCTTCTCTCTCACAAGGTTCTTGTGCACTCCTGATTTGTGAAAATATTTTTGGACTTTGAGAAGTATAAAAATATGTCCATGGAAATATAAGAAACAATAAAATAGTTGGTAAAAGACGCAGGAATACAAAACAGTAATTAGAGAAGTGCGTCGAAATATGTCAGAATAGTTCACTATCTCCGAAATTCAATGTGATATTTACAGAGATGGATCTTCAAGAATTCTCTGATCTGGTACTGAAAGAGATATGAAGATCAGATTGCTATCTGTGAGACAAAGTCCTGTTCTTTATACTACTTGCCTTTAATTTGGTGGGTGCTGACCTACCACATTGGCTGTCAACTGGCACTGTCAGACAGGTGGGACAGTGTGTGTTCTGCCCAGCCAAGACCCAGCACTTGGCAGCAGAGTCACTCGTGCTCGTGGTGGGGCAGTGCCCCTTGTGTGTTGACACCTCATCTCTCTGACATGCAGAGATTCTACCAAGAGTTTTGCTGCCAAACATATTGATGCCAACACCAAGCTCTCCGGTGTTGTCAAATAAAGCCTTAACCCTGGCAGTTTTATTGCTTCCCACTGGTAGAAGGGAATATGAGAATGGGGGTTGCAGTCTGCAAGCCATCTTTACTCCAACTTCTCTGCAAGCAGTGCTGGCATAGCTGTGCCACAGCAGTCATGTGCCAGCTTGACTTTCTAGTTTTAGGGGTTCATAGAAATGCTGACAGTGAATTCTATGACAGTGAGTTAATGTGTAATTAAGCTATATCCTACATTTAAAACTCTCCCGCCTCTTTGGTTTGTTTGGTTTGGTTTGTTGGTGGGGTTGTTTTTTTTTTTTTTTATTTGGAGCATGTATTTGGTTCTTCCATGTCCACACATTAGTAATAAGTGAAAATTTTAAATTTGAGAGCGTAAGTGTGTAGTTTGTAATTGGTTTCTGTTCTTCGGGTTGCTGTTGGTTATTTCCACTCCGGCAAATAGGAACTATTTAAGTTGCTACATGTCTTACAAAGTAATTTTATACTATATGCTCTGTGCTTACAGATAAAGTTTCTGTAATCACTGATAGCGAGTGTATTACTTTGTGTAACATCAATGTGAGTTGTAATTGAGGTGTAATTGACAGTTTGGAAACACTCTCATCAGGTTTATACAAAAATTACAGCACAATCACTGGTCATTTAAATAGTGCTCACAGGGATTGTCTGGTGCTTCCTATGGGGTGTCTTTCTTTGGCAGCACTGAACTTTTGCTACAAAGCAAACTACAGTTACGCATTTTTTAAAAATATGTTAAAAAACCCTGCTTGCTTGCCTTCAGCACAGTCAGGACCATGTCTTTCATTCAGGGGCTTGTTAAAGGGAATTAAAAGATAATTAATTCCTACGGCTGCTGCATTTGTATATGCTTCTCCATCCCCTCCATGCTTGGTTGAAAAGTGCCCACAGTTCTGTAAACTATAGTAATAATAATAATGGACTGTGAACCACGCCTGGATGTGTCCAGTGCCCTGATTTGGGAAAGCCCTGTGGTTTATGAGCCATGATTTTGAGTGTGGCTCTTGTGCTTGTCAGATGCTATGTGAGGCCATGTGACAATGCTGTGTCAGGGACTAGGCAATGGGTGCCAAAGGTAATCCTGCTTTAGGAACAAGTCACATGCCCTTAATATTCCCACTCTGCCCTGGAATGAAGCAGCCTCGGGAGCTGACTCTTCCTGCATTGGTGACAACTGCCAATCTGGAAATCAGAGTCTCCCAAGAGAACAATTCTATCCTACTTCAAGCTCTTTTCTCTTTTCTTTTTTCTCTTAAAATCCTGTCCGTTTTTCACTTTGCTTTCTTGTCTACACTTCTCATTTATTTCAGCTTTCTCTGTCTTTGCCTGTTTTGATGGCTCATTTGAATACGTATGATTGGTAATATAGATCCTGTATTTTCCCCCTTCTGATTACTTATGGAATGTTTTCCAACTTTAATGGCAATAATTTTTTTAACTGTATTTTATTCCAAAATCTAATTTATTCACTTAATAAAACCCTGACCATTCCTGGGTATTTTAGTAAGCAGCTAGTGTTTGCTATGATAACCATGTATAACAGTGAATAATATAATTTTACAGAAAAAAATGTCATTTTTTTGCAATACCATTATTTCTTGTGAAGCCAGATATGTGATTAACTTGTGGAATTAGAATAGTTAATTGTTAACAGGATGTAGCATGATTTTTTTTTTTCATCAATAAGAAACGCTTTTAGAACATGTTGCATCTGTTGTTTAAATTTTAAAGGATATAGCTCTGATAATTTTTTTCAGTAGAATATGGCTGTTCAGCAATGTGTTAAGGTCAAATTCTTGTTCAGTTTTCATACAGACTTCAGTAAGAGAGAATTGTCATTTCTGTCAGCCTAAGATTTAAATATTTTTTTCCTGATAAGCAATTTAAATAAGAGCTTTGTCTAGATTACAGACATTTGCTACTAGTTACCAAGTTTTGGTTCTCTCCTCTCACTAGAGAGCCTGTGCTTTACAGAAAAACCATACATTTTTGTTATTTGACTCTTCAGAGACAATTCAGCACCGTGTAGTGCTGCTTCTCTGCCATACTTCTGGATGTGAAGGGCAAGAACATTTAATTTGCCTGACATGCACCTCTGGCATTCAAGATGAACACAATCAGCTGAGCAGCTGACATGCTGCAATCCTACATTTGTACTTACAATTTTTTAATCTAGAGATTCTAGGCTCTGAAAAAGTGACTTGTTTCTCTTTAAAACCTGCTGGTTAATTAATCATGGTTGCAGAATGCTGTTGCAGGCAGCTTCTTATATCATTTGATTAATAACAAGTACTGATATGGAGAGCGTGTTACAGCGGGCGGGATCACATGTGGCAAGTCATCGTGGCCACCCGCTGCTCTGCACTGTAAGCAGTTTTTACCCCCAAAATGTGTTGACCCAATTCTATGCCGTTAAATTCTCAAGCTATAGTTACTGTCTTGCAGTGTACATCATACATCCAACTCAGTCTGAATCTCTGGGATGCAGACATAAGCCAAGACTGCTATGCAGACAATCAGATCTCAGCTCACCAACTCTCTGTTGCCTTTTTTTTTTTCTTTCTTAAAGCAGCATATTGTATCAAATGTACAAATTTCTCAGTGATTACCAATTTTATCCACATCTAATCAGCAGTGTGATAATTTTTAAACAAATGCTTCTGAATTCAGAAGAAGAGTCTGGATTCTGAATTTTATGTGATTAAATATTTAAGGAAAAATTTGAGCTAAAATAATTCAACAAACTGGAGTTGCCAGACCACTGCTCTCAGGAAATGTGGTCCCAGTTTTTTCTCAGCTGGGAGGGGTTAGGTACTTTGACGAGCAAATGATCCTTTGTGGATTCATCTTCTTTTTATTTCACTAGATTTTTCAATTAAACTCTTCTTGTGTGGATCACCCACACTTGGTGTGAACCATTTATCCTTGTATATCAAATAACCAAACAAATTCTTGAAGAACGTGTCCATTCCTTAAAAAAAACCCAAAAGAACAACCCTTAAAAAAACCCCCACCTAAATGAAGAAAAAGATTAACTTTGGGGTTTTTTTCTTTCTTTTTGTGCCCTTTCCACATCTACACTAAGGGAAAATTGGGAATGTCAGGTTGCTAGCATTAAAGGGAAATGTTTTAATACATACCTGAAAGGCAGTTGTGTAACACTTTTTTTTTTTTGTATTGTTTTTTACATAACTAAGTAAAGAAATCTCATGAAACTCTAAAGCAAAGAGTAAATGCATCAAAATTTGAAGCATAAGCTCCCCATGACTACATTTCTTGTGTTTAAAGACAGCTACTTGGCCATAGGTCTTTGAGCTTGCCTGATGGATGCACCTTTGAAACACTGAAGGTTTTTTCCTTACTCTAGATTGAAATTCTTGCGAAGTGCAATTAAATATGTTACAGATTACTAAGGAAGTTTTGTTGTTTTGAGATGGGAGAAGATTGTACTTGATACCTCTCTGTGTTAGGACTGAGAGCCTGCTGAAGTATGTTGGGTCATTTTCAGTACATAAGTTTTAGACTAATGAAAACTGGAACCAAGGGGGGTCTTGGGTGCCACAACAGCGGAATATGTGTTTGCACAGTGTGCTGCAATAAGCTTTGAAATCTGCCACTATTTATGTAGTATATATTAATTGTTAACGGTATCAACACTCACGATACTAAAGTTGTCACACATTTTACCTTCTGTGCTTCTGATTCCTATGTTTTCTTCTCTTTTCTCCAAACATCACTGCAATGAGGAAAACTTAACTTTGAGTTAAAGAGAAAAGAATTTGTACCACCTTTCTCTCTGAGCCATGGAGGAAAGGATTGGTATGATGTCAATATGAGAGCTAATAATTAATTGTAAGTCTTTTCATGACACATAATGACAGTTTTCCTTGTCCTCAATTCAGAGCAATTTTCTGTACTAACTCAGAATGGGCTAACACTAAGATTTATCATCAGCTTTCCTGTTGTTACCATCAGAGTATATTCTTGTAACCAAAGATGCAATAAACCACTAGTTTGTAAAATCAAAACTCTCCTGGTAATTATGCTGAATTGTTTCCTTAACCCTTGTCAATGGAAGGTAAACACTTGACTCTATACTGCTGCAGCATTGTAGAAATTAATCCTCCAGCAAGATGAGTAAGATCCTTATAGCAGTGGTGCCCTCCAGATGGGCCAGACCAAACAGCAACTCTGATAGCACTGAGGCTTTAAAATTTAATGAACATGAATGTTTCTATCTGGTCAAGTATATAGTCTCCAGCAGTGAAGGCCTTTCTTACCACCCCACACTCCATGAACCAGACACTTTTATGACTGATAAATAAGTCCTTTTAAATGACATAAAAGGACTCTTTGACATGATAAATGATAATTCCTCTAAGGTGGAGACAATATAAACTCTAAATATGCAAGATGGGGACTTAAATTAAGGAAGAAGGGGTAAATTTTCCTTTATCGCAATAGAAGAGTCTTGGAAAAGATATTGTAGACTTTGTCTCTGGAGTTCCCAGTCTGTTCTTCTTGAAACATAGCCCACCAAAGATCAGTTTTAATTTCCTGATTTGACTAATAAGAACACAGCAACAATATAAAAGAAGTAAATTATATTAGGAGAACTCATTAAATTAGTACAATAAGCATATGTGCAAACCTATATGCATCTCTGCTACTTTATTAAGTATCTACTACTACCTCCAGATATTTCAAAGATAAGATGCTCACTGACAGAATCTGCTGGTCCTTAAAGCTTTGTCATGTAAAATTCCTGTTAGGGCTGAGAAGCATCCCTGGGATCAGGAACTGTAATCCGATCATGTAATAGGATTGATACAAATATAATCCTATTACTAAACCATGTGCTTGCATGTCACAATGAGCAGTGAATAAAGGCTAGAAGATGTTTGAGACATGTTGCTCTTTCTAAACAATGTACACCACTGCAACATACACTGATTTAAAAGATAGACTTTTGAGGTAGGCAGTAACTTCTTACCATAAAGTAATTTTGCTGAAAGTTCTGAGCTGTCAGTTGTTGGAATTTGTTTTCCCTCTCTGTTCTTCTCCAGCAGTATTATAAAGGAAGGTTGAAATTACTTATTTTTCATAAACCTCATTTCGCATGATAGATGCAAAACAAGAAATGATACCATGTGAAATAAATCCCTATGTAGTGTCAGAAGGGAGAAATCCTCTGGCTGTGAGGAATATACCATTGTATGCAACTGATAAGAATAAAGCTACGTGGCTCATGTCATTATCACAGTTATAGTATATTAATCCCTTAACAATGTAAAACCAGCAAGCATTTGTTGAAAGGCAAGATATATAGATGGTGACTGACCTGGAGTGCTGAGTCTCTTGAACTGTAGTCATGAAGAGATTAGCAAATCAAGTGCCTTTGGCCTTTCCTGACACATTAATCTTGCAAAGAAGACACTGGGAACGTTTTATGTGCATGTCATGCCAAAGAAGTGCCAGCAGTAGCTGTCTTGGGCCCACTTCTCGTCATCAGTGTTGAGGCAGGAGACACCCAAAAAGGAACAGTACTCCACACTTTTTCTAGTTTTGTAGCCTGAAGCAAGGTAAAACTTTTGCAGTAGGCCAATAAGTTTCCTTTGAAAGTTTCATTTCTCAAAACACACCAGATATCAAAATCCTTCATGTGCCCGATTTTGTTTCAGAAGCAGCGTTAAATGTATTTTCTGAATACAGTGTACCGTGGAGGAGTTTTGTTCTGCCTGTCTATGTGATATAACAATCTCCTATGTGAATCTGATTTTGGTAAGCAAACTTCTAAACTGTGCCCTCATAAGTACAGGTTCATGCAAGTCGCAAAACAGGAGCAAAAAGAACTCAAAACCCCCTCCTGCTGCAGGCCACTTAAACAGCTATAGGTGTATTGGTGTCCTCTCTTGACTAGAAGAGTTTTTTTCCAGCCTTCATCTGAGTAGTGAAATACTCTGCAAGTACCTGAAGACTTGTAGACATTGAGCACATGTATTATTTTGCTATCTGGAGTTATCTTGATTTCAGTATTTATCTTCTCTGCTTGGGGGGATTTAATACAGTAGGAAGAGGCAATCCCTCATTAGAAAAGTTCAATAATCTGAGCAGACAATAGATTTATATTCTTTCTAAGGGAAGCACTGGAAAAGAGACAGAGAAAAGCTTGGAATTTACTCTGTGTCTTTTGAATCCCAAATAAATCCTTATGATCTCAAGACTCTCAAGTCTCTAGAATCTTTCATGTAGTACATTCATATTTTATACTTTTGTCCTGAAACAGCCTGTTTTGCATCATTGCAGTCTGGGAATAAGAAATTAGTTTTGTGGGCGAGGTATTAGAGGAAATGGCTGTCTGGTATTTGTGTGATTTATGTTTAAATCCAATATTAGGTGAATGCATATTATTTCAAAAATCCATCTTTTCTAAACCCAATTGAGAAACTTTTGTGAAATCATGGAGAAACCATTGACTATCGTTTGTCCTCATCATTCTTGAATTATCTCTGAATATAAATAAATGATTTATCAGTGGCGACAAATGCTGCCTTGGTTTTGCAGTTCCCATTATGTTAATGGATCATAGTTTGCTGGAAAATGCCTTTTCTCAAATGGTCTGTAGTTGTTCAACAGCACTGAATTGTTGTTTCACTAGCTTTAGTTCCTTCTTATAATTAACTTTCAAACATGCTATAAGAATGTAAGTAGCAAGGAAGCTCATTTTACAGTAACCTGTAAATAAAACCATTTCCAAAGCAAAACTGGTGGTTAATCCAGAGCAGTAGTGCAATTTGCTACCACTCGAGAGAGTCATGAAATTAATTACCCATGCACATGAAATATTGATGAATAACTAACACTACCTCACTTAGTCTTATTTGTATATACTGTGCACAAAGGTGTCTAGGATAAAGGCAAGAGAAGAGAACCAGAATAGCTATGAAAGTTTACTGAAAAGGTCCACTTTATTATCTTTTTTGAACTATTTTCTTGTGTTTTCTGAGTTATCAGTTTCTGATTATGTATGCTCCTGGTGATGTACCTTGTGTATCTGAAATCAAAACCATACATTTTGCAACACACCATGATTTTTTATGTATAAATGTTGGCCATACAAATACAGGAAACCCATAATTTTAATAACTGAAAAGCAGTATTTAGCTTATGCGTAGAGCTCTTGAAATCCTTGGAGTTACACATTTTCCTTTATGTTAAGTCTCAGATATATGCACCACAAAGAGGGATGGCTGGTTCTGGGTGACGTATCAATGCAGTGGAAGAACTAAGAATTGAGCCTGTGCTCTGAAGAGCCAGTGTGTTGGGACATCCATGATTTGGATAGCAGAAATTTATCTGAAAAGGCAATTTGAAAGAAGATACATTTTTACTATGTTTATCGCTTTATTTTCCAGAACTATGAGCCTCTTAATGTAGTTCTGGGAGAAAAGCAGAAGAGAAATCATACAACGGCAAGTCTTGCCTTAAAAAAAACAAACAAACAAAAAAACCAAAACACACACAAAAAACCAAACCAAAAAACACACAAAAACCAACCAAGCAATGAAACCCACAAGGCAGTATGACCTGAGTTCTGGAAAGAAATCCTGGCTCTATCAACAAGACAAAAAACCCCCCACTCTCCTTAGGAAGGACTTCAATAATAATAAAGTATTTCTGACTTAGGATGACTCCTCTAAAAGGGAAAAATGATCCCACACAAAAATTGGCAGCCATTTTAACAAGGTTCAAGCAAGTGTGAGGTTAAGACTAGAAATAAAAGTAGTGAGAGTATCAGTCTCATAGATCAAGAGGAAAGAGGTGTCAGTTTGATCAATTATAGACTTAATTTCTCTGCATTAGCAAGACAGCTTTTTACTGCTGGAGAGGAACATGATGTAAAACTTGTAACCAATAAAGGCAATGCTGGGTTATGATAGATTCAGTGGCTTAGTGTGAGGGTTGGGTTGGAGGTTTTTCTTTTTCTTCTTGTTTAGTATTTCGAAGCAGGGAATTACTGGATTCATGTTTCCTGGTTTATTGATGTCAGGGTGTTCTTTCTGCTCTAACAAGCTTTTACATTTTATGAAACCAGCAGGTTTGGAAGCTCCATTCCTTGAACCAATTATGCTGAGGTTTTGGTAGCAGTTATTTAAAAAATAAAGATAAATAAAAACCTCTTTGACAAAATCAATACTTAAACAAGAGATATTTATGCACCTCTTAATTGAATTTACACACGGCCATATTTATCTTTGCTGAGAAGCCAGTTCTGTGGTTAGATGGTTAGACGGAGAAGCCTTGCAAGCTTATGGCTCTGTGATAAATGTTTTAGAGACTGAAGACAAAACTTCTTGCTTCAAAAACATGCTGCTATCATGACAGGTCAGTTCTATGGAGTGTTACATTGTAATTAAAATTTTAAAAAATTAGGCCTACCTAAGATTGATTGTCTTGTTTGGGAAAAAAAAGAAAAAAAACAAACAAAACAACCCCCAAAAAAACAAACAGAAATGCCAGTGTAATCTGTGCTCCAATCTAAATTCTACTCACTGCAGGGAGGAATAGGAAAAGGCTTTGCAGAATAAAAGGAAATGTTACCTCTCTATTTATAAACAGTTGATTGGGTTGATTTGTTGAATTTTAATTAGACTGTCATACTGCTGATTTTTTTAATCTATAAAGACCTAGAGGAGAAGTTAAGTCCTGATAATGTGAACACAAATTGCATCTCATAGCTACTGTGGTCATGATACCTAGGAATTGTTTCTCAAGCCATCTAATCAGGAGCTAATTTCCACAAGCAAGTAGTGATATACCAGGAATGTGAACAGCGAGGAGCAAGGTCCTTCTTATCACTACCTGCAGACAGTACTGAGGATGGGCTTATCTAAGGATCTTGCACATGGAATCAGATTTGACTGTGGCCTGGACAAAACAGGTATTTTCCTCCACTCTCACTTAGAGCAGTTCTTGAGGAAAAAAACAAAGAATACAACAAACAGATGCACAGTACTGATGAAAATTGGTATACAAAATGTGATGATTAGTCTTAGTTATATCCTTCCCCTTTTGCCTGTAGTGATTGTACTAATTGCAAGTACATGTTTGATGTTGATGTGGTGTACATGGAAAAACCAGTCTACGCAAAGCTGAGGCTTGACCCTTTGAGTTGCTGAATGTTCAAACCTTCCATTGAATGTACAGAAAACACTTGTGTCTAATCAACTTGAATCATGGCAGGGGAGCGGGGGTGGGGAATCTCAGTAACTGCTTTCTGACTGACGTTTTGTGTAATCCATGTTCGTGATTGATTACCACCAGGAGGTTGCCTAATTTACTCAACATCTCTTTTCACTGATGACTACGTAGCAAACCCCAGATCACTTCTCATAATTAAATGCTCTTTCAACGTGAATTATAAACCATGGTATGGTGAAACACAGAGAACAGCTGGTCAAAGACAAATGATTTGGGAACATTATTGTAATGTCTTACTGATTTTTTTTTTTTTCAAGATATATTTATTTAATCTTCTCAGTATTCATATCTACACACTGGAAGATTAGATTATGCTTTCGGCTGCTTTTTAAATTCATTTGGGCTTTTTGGGTTTGGTTTTTTGTTTTTTTTTTTTTTTTTTTTAAAATAAGTGTACACTAGCTGACTTCTCTCTAGAATGGACTCCTTCTGCATCAAACTGCTGAAGTAATTTCTTCAAAACAAGTAAACCATGACTTTGTCACAGTATATCCACAATATTACAAGATAGTCATAGTCCTGGTATTTCCAGCTTTTATCCTGTTGGTGTTATGGTTATAATAGTGAACTCCTTTGCATGAGGAGCTTGATGGATTTTTGCTTATTACTTCAGTAATAAATTCTGTACTCTGCTGGCCAACAAAAAGATATTAATTTCCCTTTATCTGTTTGATATTTTTTTTTTACCCACTGAAGAGGTTAATACCCAGAGATGAATTCCTTAATACTTTGTGGTGTGTCAATGTGACTAAAATTATAAGGGTTGAAGTAGTTTAGAAAAGTACATGGTGAAACTCATTTTTCTGACCCAAGTTTAATCTCTACAGTGTAAGATGTTTTCCTACCTAGACTGTAACATAATTAATTTTGTAACAGTCTGTTTTAATTCTGTTTTTTTGTTTGTTGTTTGGTTGGCTTTTTTGTTACTGTTTCAGCTAAAATTAAAAGAAAAAAAAAAAAAGCTAAAGCTACGCAGTTAATTCACGGATAATTGACCCAATAGTAGAAATCAAATAAATTATAGCTGTTTTCTTCTTCCCCCATGCCTGTCTCCTTTTGCAGCTCCGAATACCTCTTATTCATTATTCAGCCTAAAAATATTCCTATTAAATCTCAGGCTTGTACTACCAGTTAAGATTTGGTGTGATGGCTTTTTGCAGCTTTCCATTCAATTTCTCTCTCCTACAATTCTCTCACAAATTCACAAGAGTTAAAACAAACCAACCAACCAAACAAAAAACCAAACAATACATTAAATTTCCTGGAAATTTCTCAAGAACTTCTATTATAAGTAATTGATACCTGACAACCAGAAAAAAAAGGGTCAGTTAACGTTTCCTTTGCAAAAGCATGCTCTGGAGATGATGGAGCTGGTGCCTGAGTATGCTATACAGTCCCTTCAGGTGTTCTCCATGAACTATGAGAGTTAAGCAAGGACTGTCTGGCAGTGCAGTGTTTGAGCCATTTCATGACTGCATATTTGAATATTTTCAAATATTTCCAATTTCCAAGTTATGCTCCTACCCCCAGCAAGAGCATCTTCCTGTAAGCTTTTTCTTGCTATCCTGCAGCATTTAATGCACTGAGCAGAACATAATCTGTCACATGGTGAAGAAGGTATTTAAGAATGAAAAAAACCCAAAACAAACCCAAACTCTCCAAGAGCATAACCTTAAAGAAATTTTAATTAATGTCAGCAGGGAAATCTCTGTGAAGAAAAAAATGGAACTGTAAAGTGTTTGTTCTGGTTTCATAAAGGCTTTCTGCCTCTCCCCTCCCCAGCTGGTTTCCTCCACAGATAAAAACCACAGTCTCCAAATGCAGGGAGATAAATATTGGCAGCTCTCAGGTTTGCTTTTCATCCCATTCCTGATGGGAAAATGCCAGTCAGTTTTCAAGCTTTTCCAAGTCAGCCTTCAGACTCTGAATTTCTGGTAAACTGTTCCCTACAGCTTTGGTCGTGAGACACAAAATTAATTTCTATCCTTTTTTGCAGATTTTGATTTGCTGCCTACATTTATTACGAGCAAATTCTTAGAGGGGAGTTTTTTTGGTATGGTGTTGATTTTGTTTCTTTTTTTAACTCTCCTGAGTTTTACTCAAATTGTTGTAGGCAGTCTTTTTAAGGCATACCTTCTAACATGTCTGTTAGTTACTGTCAAACCTTATCTTTTTGTTTCCATAGAAATATCCATTAAGGTTAATAAAATGTTTGCTGATGAAAGGTGATTTTTTGCTGTATTTTATGAACTCTAATGAATCACCATTGTTGTCAGGCCAAAACAGTGCACTAATTATGCTAGTTTGACTATAAAGCAGGATAGGTGAAAGGATATTGTGCAAAACCCCAAAAGATTCTAACTCAGAAAAGAATTCAGCCGGTGTTTGATGTGTTTGTTTATAGCAACAAATTTAGGTAAAGGAAGTGGTGTTGGTTTTCTAGAGAGCCCCATATGCATATTATGCCTAAAGTAGGGCAGCTCCTATATGCTATATGTATATATATAAAATATATATATACACACACTATATATATATTCTATATATATGCTATATGGTATTTCTGACTTCATTATCATCACAATTTTGTTATTAGTTTAATTATTTATATTCCAGATGTTTAAAATGGCAGGGTTTCAGGCCTGCCAGTGTGCTGCTTTTGTCACCTGAAATTGAGTATGTGTTTTATGCCTCAGGACGCAAGGTTACATAAACAGTGCGATGCCCAAAGGATGTATCGGGGGGACTGTATAGGTTTGAAAAATGGATAAGGTGGCCTGGTCTGGTCCATGATTTCTGCTGGAAGCAGCTCTGCAGTGGAATATCTTTCAAGGAAAAACATTATCTGTGAAGTAGTGGGAATCCTGTGAGCGGGCAAGTACTAGAAGAAATCTGTTTAGTGACTCAGTGGGAACGCTGTTACTTCTCATGGAAGGAGTTTTGCCCATTGTTACAAGGCTATGCATTCATTTGGAATGAACCAGTTTGCAAGAACCTTAATATCTTTGCTTCTGAAAGTCTCAGCATTTTGGTTGTATTAAAAATGCTGCAAGGATGAAATATGTTACAGATAACTTTGCAACATGGCACATGAAGAGAATGGAGATGCCAGTGTCACAGCAGTGAAGTCTGCACATGGTGGTTTCACAGGTTTGCAGTATGGTTAAAGACATAAGCTTTGATGCAGTGCCATAGAGATCAGAAAATATATTAATATGTTCTAATAATTTTCTAAGACAGATAATGCATTACAAAATGTTAAAAGAAATAATATTTTCCCTTATATCTGTGCTTTTCCCCTTTTATCAGGGGGTGATTGAAATTTCTTAAGAATGCTATAATCTTGTTGCCCCTCTAATTTGACTTGAAAACATTTCAGCTTTATATCTTCTATTCATCTCCCAAAGATAACATCATAAAATGGCTGACTATACTGGGGCTAAAAAATTAGATTTTTCATTGGATGGTAACTCTGTTGAAGAAGGAAAGATGTACTCTCTGAAATAATTTAATGGGAACAATCAGGGATTAACTGAGCTTAATCTGATAACGACAACTCAATACCTAATTAGTCTCTTGTCTTTGTTGCATGTTTTGAAGCTTTAGGTTCATCTCATTAGTGAAAGTAATTAAGTGAACAAGTATTTTATCACCAACAGCACTCTTAAGAGAAGGGGACAGGTTGGCAGTGAAGGGAGAGGACAAAGGCATGGGTGGATCAATAACATGCAGTTCTGCTTTTCCTAATGACAACTATTGTGCTTCCAATTATAATTGCTTTGATAGCATCCAGGGAATCTAAGTTGAAGTGAAGTGTGCAGAGATAAATTCAGATGCAGGGTTTACACAATAATCTCGTAAAGGTGACAGAACACTGTACTTGGAATTGTCATTTTTTGTTGTTTAGAGAACTTATTAGAGCTTGTCCAAAGGACAGACTGAGTAGGCTGTGCTTAGCAACTCATAATGTAGTCTTGATTTTCTCTTGACAGTCACAGTTAAATTGCAAGTTTGTACTGCAGATCCTTACTGTCTGCACAGTATTAGCTTTTATATTGTCATTCTTGCTTCATCGTATTAAAGGTCATTTGTTAGTTGTCACTCTTACAAAGTGAGGAGAATCTACACTTTACTTAAACAAAATAATGAAATTATGCTGACAAAGACAAAATATTTGTAAAGGCTGAGATTTGACTTCCATAGACTTGGAAACAAAGGATTCTGTTGGGCAGATCCATATGATGTCTAAAATGTAATACTTGGTGCCCACTGAGACTGGATCATAGAGAAAGACCAGGAAACTGACAGCATATTAGATGACAAAATGCAAGTGTGCATTAGTTTTGTAGAAATTTACTGCACAAATAACTCTCAAACACCACATAGTAACTTATGTCTTAGCAAAAGGATAAATTTTCATTGGAGGGGTGAAGCAGCTAAATGGAGCTTCACACTGTTGCCTTACAGTTAATGTATGTGTTGAAAGGGAATGATAGTTTCTTATGAAGGTCTGATTGTAAATGTCCATGTAGAAACTGAAGAGCAGGGAACATTTGTGAAAAAATCTGATCTTTGTTAGCATCACAAGGGTTGGTTTTACTCTGTACAGAACAGAAAAGCAAAACCAATAAACACAATAGTTTTGTGAGGAGGATCTGTGGAGCTCAACTTGAGAGAAAATTATGAGAAAAGGAGATACTTTCAGAATCCAGACATAACTGGGGTATAATGTGCGATTGGGCAGTAAACACTTGAGTCATTTCCAGCAAGCTGGAAACTCCCTGTGGTAACGTGACTCAGAAATGAAAGCATTTGTAAGTATTTCCATGGCAATATGCTCCTCCACAATTCTTATTCACATCTTGCAGCAGTGCACAGCATTCCTCAGAAAGGCAGCGCCTGTGGCAATGAACAGGTAGCTTTGTCAGCTCTGTTCGTATCGTCTGCAATAGCAGAAGCACTTGATGTCAAAGGCCTTTTTATCCTTATTTGAGGTATGGGCTGTCGATTAAGTCCTGAGCTTGGAAGCAAGGTGACTTTTCATATATTAGCTAATGACAGTTTTATAAGAGATGGAGGAAGAATTAGGGTAGGAGTGTAAATAACTGGCATGGAGAGAAGAGTAAATGATTATACAGTTCATCTGTTACAGCTGACATAGACACTCCTGTCCGTTTTTGAGTGAGTGTCATATCAGAGGAAGGCCTAGGGTACGAGGAAAAGAAAAAAAACAAGTGAAGGAAATTATCAGCTTACAGTTGACTGAAAAAGTAAAGATTTTTGCAGCAATGTGAGAGTTATAGCTCATAGATCCTTAAACTATTTTTGACACTCTACTAGCATATTGATTCAAATAGTTATGCGGGAAGGGCAATATAGAGACCTACAAAATGGTTGGTAAATTATTGAATAAAATAATTATCATGAGTTCATGGGGTCATTTGAGGACTTCAGGCTGTGTTGTTGCACTGGTTTTGACTGGGGTAGAGTTAATTTTCTTCGCATTATCTGGTATGGGGCTGCATTTTGGAATTGTACTGAACACAGTGATGATAATATAGAGATTTTTTGTTATTGCTGAGCATAGCTTACACAGACCCAGGGCCTTTTGCGCTTGTCTTACTGGCAAGGGATATAGAGTTGCTTGGGAGGTTGGGAGGAGACACAGGTGTCTCCATAAGTGACCCCAACTGACCAAAGGGATATTCCAGACCATATAACATCATGCTCAGTATATAGAAGTGGGGCAAAGCAAGATGGGGAGAGGCTTGGAGTGATGGTATTTGTCTTCCCAAGTCACCATTACATGTGATGGGGCCCTGCCCTCCCTGAGTGGCTGAACACCTGCCTGCCCATGGGAAGCAGTGAATGAATTCCTTGATTTTTTTCACTTGAATGTGCAGCTTTTGCTTTCCATATTAAACTGTCTTTATCTCCACTCACGAATTTTCCAGCTTTTACCCTTCTGATTCTTTCCCTGATCCTGCTGGTGGGGGTGTTAATGAGTGGCTGTGTGGGGCTTGGCAGCTGGCTGGGGTTAAACCATGACAGTTGTAAGATGAGGCTATTTTACTAGAAAATTCTTGTTAAAAGTCCTGGTTGCTGTTGCCAAAATCTCTGGTCTGTCACAGCAATTAGTCTGTATAACAGTACTGGTAGATGGGCGTTGAAGTGAATTGTAGTTATCCTAGGCTGCAAAACAGCCTGTGCTATCTGGGAGAAAATAACACTAAAGCAAAAAGGTTTTGAAACCATTCCAGTAGGTGTATGGGTGTATATGTTGTCTCAGAAGCAGAGGATATTCTGAGTCATTCTTCATATACCAATGATGTAATTTAGAAATTATGTACCTTTCTTTAATCCCCCTTTACTATGACTTTAGCAGGGAATTTGTCACTAGGTGACAAATGCAAGTTTCTTTTTTTATTGGAAAAAGTAGGGGATAGTGACAAGTTGGGGGGGGGGCGTGTGTCTTGAAATTCTCGTGAACCACGAAGAATAAAAGTGAGGAGCAGATGCTTTTCACACGGAGACATCTCAACAGCATGGGATTTGCTAAGGCAGGGATAAAAGGTACCAGTGTAGCTCTGCAGAATCCACTACCGGGAGGAATGAGGGGTGCTAATCTGGGATCTGGCATGTTTAGGTTCCCTGACGTTACTCTGACGAATCCAGCCCAGGTTGTCTCAAATGGTCCCTTCAGAAAACATTACACAGTTGACGTGGGGCTCTTCAAAGGTCTCAGCTGTGCCTTACAGATGGAAGTGCGGTTGGGTATATGCGTGTGATAAGGAATGATGATTTGCTGTTGTGGGTGATGCACTGTGCTGGCTGTTGGCTGCCTTCAGAAATTCCTTATTGCGCTCTCTGTAATCTGTTCAGTGCTTCAGGTAAAAGATAAACAGACTTTATAGGAGTTATAGTGACAAGAAACCCATTTATGCTAACTGTAGTTATGACTGCTGGCAGTTGTGGCCAGTTCTTGATCTAGAGAAAGTCAGCCTACATTTAGCTAGTACACATGGTTCAGTGCAGTAAATTGGCTGTTATAAAGCTAAAATATAAGCACATATTTCTTAGTACACCAGTTGCCAAATGAAGACTAGATACATGTAAAATATATGTAAATATAAAATTTTTATTTATAGTTGTCCACATGCACAACCTTCTTATATGGCTGTTAGTAAATTGAATTTTGAACCCATGTGTAGAAAAGGTCTTAGATTTGATGCATCTCTACATTTCAGAATCTAAAAA